>OY856411.1:1250435793-1250743293 GCA_963693085.1 Alisma plantago-aquatica
CTTGGCATGGATTGGCTATACAAGTATCATGTTCAAATTGACGGTAGAAACAAGATGGCAGTTCTCTCTCAACATCATTCTTGACCTGTGGTGATCCCTAAGGGAAGCAAATTCTGTAATAACATTATAATTTCCTCTCTTAAAGCTAAAAAGCTCATTTCTAAAGGATATAAAGTATTCCTTGCATTATTATCAGAGACCAATCCTAATAACGGGCTTGTACAAAGATTGGAGATGAGACATAATTTTTTTTTGATGTATTTCTAAAGGAGCTTCCTGGACTGCTCCAAATAGAGACATTGAGTTCTCCATAGATCTTCTTCCTGGAACCACTCTGATTTCTTGGGCACCGTATAGGATGACTCCTGTTGAGCATATGGAGTTGAAGAAATAGCTACAAGAACTTCTCGACAAAGGTTTTATACATCTTAGTGTTTCCCCTTGGGGTGCGCCTGTTCTTTTTGTCAAAAAGAACGACGGTTCTGTGCGTATGTGTATTGATTACCGCATCTTGAACCAAGCCACTATTAAATACAAGTATCCCCTCCTTCACATTGATGGCCTCTTTGATCAACTTCGTACTGCCAAAGTTTTCTCAAAAATTGATATTCATTCTGGCTACCATCAACTTAAAGTCAAAGATTCTGATATTTCTAAAACTACTTTTTAAACTTGTTATGGGCATTCCAAGTTTCTAGTAATGCCATTCAGGTTGATCAATGCACCTGGCATATTTATGAATCTGATGAATAAATTCTTCCAACCTTATCTTGATGAGTTTGTGGTCATCTTTATTGATGATATTCTGATCTATTCTGACTCTATGGAGAAGCACTACGAGCACTTGAAGGCAGTTCTTGAAATCCTTTGAGCTCAGAAATTTTATGGCAATCTATCTAAATGTGAGTTCTAAATTGATAAAGTCATGTTTCTTGGCCATGTATTTTATGGGGGTAATATATCTATTGATCCCACCAAGGTGTCTACTGTTCTTGATTGGAAACCTCCTCGAAATCCTTCTAAAATCTGAAGCTTCTTGGGCTTGGCCAGATATTATCGTCGCTTCATTCCCAAATTTTCCAAAGTGGTACTTCCTCTGACTAAGCTTACTTAGAAGGACGAGCACTTCATATGGTCAGCTGCTTTCGAATCTAGTTTCTAGGAATTAAAGCAGAAGTTGACGTCAACTCATGTTCTAGTCCTACCTTCTGGTAATGAAGGGCTTGTGATCTTCACTGATGCTTCAAGAAACGGGTTAGGATGTGTCCTGCAACAACATGGAAAAGTGGTGGCATTTGCATGAAGATAGTTAAAACCCAATGAACTCAATTATCCCACACATGATTTAGAATTAGCTGCAATCATTCATGCTCTTAAAATCTAGAGGCACTACCCGTACGGGGCAACATTTGATGTCTTTACTGACCTCAAAAGCCTAAAGTACATTTTGACTCAGAAGGACCTGAACCTACATCAATGTCAATGGATTGAATATATGAAAGACTATGATTTCACTATTGTCTATCATCTTGGAAAGGTGAATGTAGTCACAGATGCCCTTAGCAGGAAAAGGGCAGTATGTGCATCCTTGTATATTCTTGATTGGAGGAATATGGAGGATCTTATGGGCTAGAAGCCACATTTTCTATCTGATCGTGTCCATGTCAACAACATCTCTTTCATGTCTGACATGCATTCTATATCTCATCAACATATACCTGAGCAAACTTCTCTGCTGTGTATGTTGTCTTTATGGGTATGAAATGTGCAGACTTCGTCAATCTGTCTACTATCACCCAGATGGAATCATGATTCCTAGCTATCCTCGGAAGGCCAACTAAGAAATCCATGGTTACATGATCCCACTTCCACTATGGTATCAACATGGGTTGCAACGTACCTACTGACTTCTGATGTTCTGCCTTAACTTCATGACATACTGCACATTTTGTCACGAACTCAGCTACATCTTTCTTCAAACCATGCAACCAATACAGATCCTTCATATTGTGATACATCTTGGTGACACCTAGATGCATATCATACATAGACATGTGCGCTTCCTCAAACAATAACTTCCTTAGATTATCAGCATTGGGAACCATCATCAAGTTATGATAACATACTAGCCCATCCTCAGACTCATAGAAACCATTGCGCTTCTCACTGCCGAACTCTGATCTGATCAGCTACACTGTAGCATCTACTTGTTGTGCTTCTTTGATCTATTGTCTCAACATAGGCTTCACTTGCATCTGTGCCAACAGTCCTGCCTACAAAGAGCCTTCCAACTTTACATTCATCTACTATAGAGACACGAACATATCATGTCTGTGGCATATCAAAGAACTTAACTGGCCTTTCTTCATGGAAGGTGATAATGACTTTCTGTTAAGCGCATCTGCTACCACATTCGCCTTTCCTGGGTGGTACTTGATGGTGCAATCATAATCACTGATTAACTTCATCCAGCGCCACTAACACATGTTCAACTCCTTATGTGAGAAGATGTACTTCAGGTTCTTGTGATCCGTAAAGATCTGACACACTTCCCCATAAAGATAGTATCTCCATATCTTCAACGCATGAACTACCGTTGCCAACTCCAAATCATGTGTCGGATAGCTTTCCTCATGTTTCTTAAGTTATCGAGAAGCAAAAGAAATCACATGATCTTCCTGTATCAGCACACAACCTAAGCCCTTCTTGGAAGCAACACAGAAAACAACATAGCCTTTCCCCTATTATGGAAACACTAACATTGGAGCACTTATCAGCTTTGTTGGATCCTAGATGAGTAATTAGATGCTCTATAGGAGGGGGTGAATAGAGCTGAATGCGCTTAAACAAAATTCATTAGACCTTCAAGATATATCACAAGATAAGGTTGCTAAATAGGAAATTTGTGTGCAACTAAAACATGCATAGAAAGGGAGAGAGATATTGAACATACACCAATAGACAAGCTACTTAGAGTGGTTCCACACTTCAAACTAGAAGTATGTCAGTCCACTTACCTAGAGAGGTCAACCTCTAGGATTTCCTAACCATTTCATTTTTATATTCATTCATAAGACTTACAATACATGACCAAACAAAGGACTTACCTATCTAATACAAAGAGTATTCAACTTTACCAAGGACTTACCCACTTTGCAAGAGTCTTCCTCCTTCTTCCAAGGACTTACCTACTCTTGCATAAGTCTTCATCCTTGTAGGGATTGCCCACTCTTCTTGGATCTTCCGCCTTTGACTTCACCTTCACTCAGAGAAGCTTTCACCAAGGACTTACCCACTTGAGCAAGGAGTCTTCTGCCTTCACCAAGGGCTTACCCACTCTAGCTCCAAGTCTTCAGCCTTGATCTTCACCAAGGTACGCCTTCCCTTGTTCTTCTTCACCTCTCTTAGCTAAGAGAGAGAATCTTCATCTTCATGGTTGAAATGAAAGAAAGGGAGGTGGTGGAAGTGAGAGCATCACAAGATATACATGTAGGACTAGCTCTCTTACAGATTTCCTACTCACTCTAATGGATGTAGTAAGTGATTAAGCTTAGAGAGAGAGAGGAGGTTGTAGGAAGCACTCAACTATAGAATAGGAACCTCACATAGACTTTGCATTGAATGCTCAACCTTGGAATGAAGCCCAAGGGGTCCTATTTATAGCTGGGGATGCCTCTTAGCCTTTGGAAAGACTTAAGAATGAAAACTCACCATTTTATGGCTTGTAACAGATATATTTTCACTTGTTGCAAACTCCAAACGGCTATAAGCACTTTTCTGCACTTTTTCATACAGTGCAATCGGTCGAGTTTCTATAAGGGTAACTCGACCGATAGAGTAAAAGACAAAAACTGATATTCAGATCATCGGTCGAGTTTGTCCTGGGGAAACACGACCGACCAATGAAAATCGAATTGGTCTGGTACTCCATCGTTCGAGTTTTGTGCAGTGTAAACTCGATCGATCAAAAGTCATTTTAAAGATCCAATCAGGATCGGTCGAGTTTGCAAGTCACATAACTCGACCGATGAACAACCTGGTGTGAATTTTGGAAAATGGCTTTTGAGTGCTTAAACATTCGATCTAAGTGCTCCTGATTTTTTCTAAACTTAATTACAAGTCATACAATCATTACAAGTGATTTACAACATGATTCTAATAGATTTACATCATATTACAAAAACATGCACTTGTATTGACTTTGACTTGTCTTTTCTCCAATTTGAGATGCGCAAGTTAGGGCATTTGGAGTGTGTTTATACCTAATCTGAAATCACTCAAGTAGAGACATTAGACACCAATGTGTGGAATGGTTAGTCATCATCAAAATACATGTTTAGTCAATTTAGACGCGAGTCAACATTGACCTAATTGACCTTGAGTCAACATTCTCCCCCTTTTTGAAGATGACAAACCATTCCATAAATGTATTGAAAGATTTTAAGTAAAATCATACCTTCGGAGAAACCTAGGGGTTTCAATAGAATTGAGCTCATATGCTCCCTCTCAATTGATGCACATGGAGTTCTCATACTCCCCCTCAATTGATGCTATTTCTCCTGCATGGTTAGCTTTCATAACATTTATAGAATACTATGTATTCTACTCATATATGTTCTACACATATATGTCTTCTCCCATTTACCTTCTCCCCTTTACATGGACATACTTCTCCTCTTCATGTAAGACATGCCTTCTTCCTCTTTTAAAAGAAGACATACCTTTCTCCACCTTTGTCATTTCAAAAAGTGGGGTTATGAAGAAATAAGAAACATCACTTGTTAAAGAGAAAGGAGATAACACAAAGTTATATAAGGAGAGTAGAAGAGCAAAGATAGGGGCTTGTCCAAGCATAGAAAGAAAAGCAAGTTAAAGCATATACTTGAGCAACCCAAAATGCAAGATAAAGTGCTGCAGAAAAATAATAAATCGCAATTTTGACCCTCAAGATGACATAATTTTCCCAAAAAGTGTCAGGGCTCATGGCAAAGCGATGAGCCTTGCTCATAAGGTAGTTTCTGCATGAAAAACACTAGTCTTGCACCAAAAACTGAAACTGGAGCAAAATTTGCATAAAATCCAAAAAATACTCCAATTTCTACATATAATGTAGATCTATGTACCCTGCATCACAATGTTATGCAAGCAACTCAAGATAGTAGATATGCAATTCAAGGAACAAGCTTGAGCATGTATGAGACAAGATACAAGCATAGCTTATAGATGAGCAAAGATGCCAATTGTAAATAAGGTCAGAACTACATGTATATGAACTACTAGTAGATGTTATCACAAGTTAGGACTACTAGTAGGATCTAGATCATAGCAGGAGATACCAAAAGATACACAAGATAAAGCAAGCTATGAGTATATGTAGAGATATATCCAAACAAAGAGATATGCAAATTTAGAAGCATGAAAGGATATAACTCACATAGATATGCATCCTTACCATAAGATGATTACCCCTAAGAACCTCAAGGTTGTATCAACACAAGATATACACCTATATAGATGTAACAAGTTAGAGTACAACAGAAGCAATTTTTAGACACAACCAAGAGATCCAAAGAGATCATCATCAAAACCTGCAAAACAACTCAAAGTAAGTAATTGCAAGATATAGGTATACCAATTTAGAGCAATTAGAGAGATAGAGTTGTAAGCAAGATAGACAATTTAGAACATGGCAATATGCATATATAAAGGTACCAAAGAATAAGGCTATTGGTTGAGAAAATCTATTTGAGAGGAAAATTCTCATTCAATAAGCCAAATGTATATTCTGTGCACAGTGTTATCGGTCGAGTTCTGTGCAATGACAACTCAACCGATGACAACTACCGACAACACCCATTGATGCCTATCAGTCGAGTTTCAAACAGGACAAACTCGACCAACAGAGCTACTGTCAAAAAGCACATATATTTCATAAAAACATATTTAAAGGTATGCTAAAAATACAAACTATATCTAAACATGTCTAAGCAAGTTAGTAATACACTATAGAAGCATTAGAAACAGTTTTTGAGCAAGAGTGTGAAGAGAAACAAAAAATACCACTTTTGACTCAAAAACCATATGCATAGTGCACACTAACTTGAAAAAAACAAGTTAGAAATGGTTATAAGCAAGAAAACATTTACCTTTGTTCTTACCATTTTTTTCCACTTCATGTCACCTTCTACACATCTCACCTTTCTTCTTTCATGTGGATTGAGAAGTCAATTTGCAATTCAATAGCTCAAATCAATCCATTTGCAAGTACCTACAAGAAGAAAGATGAATTGGTCCCCAATCATGTTTTTGGGTCCGGAGGGATTAGTTTCGCAACCCAAGTCCTATTGCTCTTGGGTGCTTTCCTAAAAGGACAACAAGTAGAATAATGACCAATTTCATTGCAATAGTTGCATGTACCCATAGTCTTGGAACTAGAGGATTCTCCATGGAATATTGGAGGTCCCTTACCTTTGCTGTTCCTTTGACTACTATCATATCCTAAACCATGTCTACCCATTTATTTAGTAGTATGGTGTAGGATATCATTAAGATTCCTTTTACCAACTAAGAATTTTTGCAAAGAAGATCTCAAGCCATCATTATCATGCATAAGAGAGGTAATAGTAGAAGACAATAGATTAATATTATCTTTAGCATGCAAAAGATCATTTTCTAAGCAAAGAGCTTTAGTTAAATAAGAATCTCTATCAATATGAAGAACAGCAACATCATTCTCTTTACTAGTAGAACTACAACAAGATTCATGCACATTGATTTTAGCAAGCAAGGAGGCATTATCTGTTTCAAGCAAAGAAATCTTAGAAAGATAAACACCATTTTCATATTATAATCCTTGCAAAACAAAATCTTTATTCTTGTTTTCATATTTAAGAACATCAATATCATGCATGAGAGAATCAACAATTAAGGTATGCTCTTAATTAGAACTAGACATGAGAGGTTGAGCTTCTAGAAATCTAATCTTATCAAGAAAACTAGCATTTTCAAGTTTAAGAGAATCTACTTGACTAAGCCAATCATTTTTATCATCAAGCAAGCAAGAATTAGCATGTTCAAGATCATCTAGTTCTACATGCAAATTATCAACAATTCTAGCAAGCTTTTTCTTTTTCCTTTTATAAGACTTAAGAGAGGCACAAATATCATGAATAATAGCAATCAAAGATTTTTTATCTAAAGAGTTTAGATTTACCTCACTGGAGTCCTTACTTGTTGATGCTATAAGAGCAAAATGGCATTCTCCTTCATTACTAGAGCTTGAGCTTGATCCTTCACTTGAATCTTCACTTGAGCTTGAGTTGGAGGAGTCACTTGAGCTTGAGTGGAACTTATCTTCTCTTTTCTTGTGATGATGGATCTTCTTGCCTTTGTAGAATCTACCATTAGAGTACATGGCATCTTCTTCAACTTGAGAGGATGGAGAGACTTGTTCCATGATAGCTTCAATTTGAGCCCTCATTTCAGCCTTCTTCATTCTTTTTAGCTCTTTCTCCTCTTGTCTTGCAACTTCTTCTCTCTTGTCAAGTGTGACTTCATGTGCTTGTAGATTTCCAATGAGATCTTCAATAGGAATATCCTTAAGAGACCTTGCTTCTTCAATGGAAGTCACCTTAGGTTCCCACCTCTTGGGAAGAGTTCTAAGGATCTTTTAGTTGATCTCTCCACTAGACATAGGATGACCTAGAACCGCAAGACCATTCACAATGGTGTTGATCCTTGAGTACATGTTGGCTATCCTCTCCTCCTTTCCCATCTTGAAGTTCTCAAGCATCCCTTTGAGCATGTAGACTTTGCTTTCCTTCACTTGATCTGTCCCTTCATAAGTGATGCATAACTTTCTCCATACCTCATAGGCTGTTTCACAAGAAGAAATCTGATTGAACTTAGTGGGGGTCATGGAGGCATAGAGGATGTGCATGACTCTAGCATTCAAGGTTATTTTCTTCAAGGTAGCTTCATCCCATTCTTCAATCTTTGTCTTTGGTAGCATGTATGGGTTGTTCACCATTTGCCACATTTCAAGACTTGATCCTTAGATGTAGAATTGAAGCCTTCTTCTCCAATAGAAGAAATTGCTCCCATCAAAGATTGGTAGGCTGATCAAGTATCTCCCACCTTGATAGTCACCCATCTTCTCCTATTTTTTGAAGTATGCTTAGAGAATCCCGCTCTGATACCAATTGTTAGATCTTAGATGGGTGATTAGATACTCTAGAGGGGGGTGAATAGAGCTGAATGAACTTAAACAAAATTCATTAGACCTTCAAGATATATCACAAGATAAGGTTGCTAAATAGGAAATTTTTGTGCAACTAAAACATGCATAGCAAGGGAGAGAGAGATTGAACATGCACCAATAGACAAGCTATTTAGAGTGGTTCCACATTTCAAACTAGAAGTATGTCAGTCCACTTACCTAGAGAGGTCAACCTCTAGGATTTCCTAACCATTGCATTCTTATATTCATTCATAAGACTTACAATACATGACCAAACAAAGGACTTACCTATCTAATACAAAGAGTCTTCAACCTTACCAAGGACTTACCCACTTTGCAAGAGTCTTCCACCTTCTTCCAATGACTTACCTACTCTTGCACAAGTCTTCAACCTTGTAGGGATTACCCCCTCTTCTTGGATCTTCCGCCTTTGACTTCACCTTCACTCAGAGAGGCTTCCATTAAGGACTTACCCACTTGAGCAAGGAGTCTTCTACCTTCACCAAGGGCTTACCCACTCTAGCTCCAAGTCTTCAGCCTTAATCTTCACCAATGTACGCCTTCCCTTATTCTTCTTCACCTCTCTTAGCTAAGAGAGAGAATCTTCATCTTCATGGTTGAAATGAAAGAAAGGGAGGTGGTGGAAGTGAGAGCATCACAAGATATACATTTAGGACTAGCTCTCTTACATATTTCCTACTCACTCTAATGGATGTAGCAAGTGATTAAGCTTAGAGAGAAAGAGGAGGCTGTAGGAAGCACTCAACTATAGAATAGGAACCTCACATAGAGTTTGCATTGAATGCTCAACCTTGGAATGAAGCCCAAGGGGTCCTATTTATAGCTGGGGATGCCTCTTAGCCTTTGGGAACACTTGAGAATGAAAACTAGCCATTTTGTGGCTTATAACAAATATATTTTCACTTGTTTCAACTCCACAATGGCTAGAAGCACTTTTCTATACAGTGCAATTGGTCGAGTTTCTATAAGGGTAACTCGACTGATAGAGTAAAAGACAAAGTCGATATTCAGACCATTGGTCGAGTTTGTCCTGCGGAAACTCGACCGACCAATGAAAATCAAATTGGTCTGGTACTCCATCGGTCGAGTTCTGTGTAGTGTAAACTCGACCGATCAAAAGTCATTTTTAAGATCCAATCAGGATCGGTCGAGTTTGCAAGTCACAGAACTCGACTGATGAACAGCCTGATGTGAATTTTGGAAAATGGCTTTTGAGTGCTTAAACATTCAATCTAAGTGCTCCTGATTTTTTCTAAGCTTAATTACAAGTCATACAATAATTACAAGTGATTTACAACATGATTCTAATGGATTTACATCATATTACAAAAATGTGCACTTGTATTGACTTTGACTTGTCTTTTCTCCAATTTGAGATGCGCAAGTTAGGACATTTGGAGTGTGTCTATACCTAATCTGAAATCACTCAAGTAGAGACATTAGACACCAATATGTGGAATGGTTAGTCATCATCAAAACACAGGTTTAGTCAATTTAGACGCGAGTCAACATTGAACTAATTGACCTTGAGTCAACAAGCTTCTCCTTCAAACTCTAAAAATCTTGCTGACACTGACCATCCCAAACAAAAGGTACATTCTTCCTGTTCAACCTCGTTAGTGGCAATGCTATCACACTGAAGTTTCTTATAAACCTCCGGTAGTATCCTGCTAAGCCCAAAAAACTACTGACTTCAGTCGGCGTCTTTGGTTGCTCCCACTCTGCTACTGACTCCACCTTTTTGGGATCCACCTTGATCCCTTCCGCGGAGATCACATGACCTAAGAAAGTCACTTCCTTCAGCCAAAACCCACACTTACTAAACTTGGCATACAACTGATGTTGTCAAAGAAGAGTCAATGCTTGTCGAAGATGATGTTTGTGTTGTTGGCTGTCTTGACTATAGATCAAGATGTCATATATGGAGACTACAACAAACTAATCTAAGAACGGACGAAACACTCTGTTCATCAGATCCATGAATGTTGCTGGCATATTGGTTAGCCCAAATGACATACCCATAAACTCGTAGTGCCCATACCTCATCCTGAAAGCTGACTTTGGTATGTCATCTTCCTCGATTCTGAGATGATGATATCCAGACCACATATCGATCTTTGAGAATATTGTCGCATCACGCAATTGATAAAATAGATCATCTATCCTTGGTAAAGGATACATATTCTTGATCATAACCTTGTTCAACTGTCGGTAATCTATGCACAGACACAGAGATCCATCCTTCTTCTTTATGAAAAGAACTGGAGCACCCCAAGGTGATGTGCTCAGCCTGATGAAACCTTTGTCAAACAACTCTTACAACTGTTTCTTCAACTCTGCCATCTCTGCTGGAGCCATCCTGTACGGTGTCTGAGCAACTGGTTGCGTCCCTGGTACTAGATTGATATCAAAATCAATCTCTTAAGGTGGAGGAACACTGGGAAACTCATCGGGAAACACATCTATGAACTCTCTAATGATAGGCATGTCCTAAAGGCTAGAATCTTTTGCCTTGGTATCCACAACATGAGCCAAGAACGCTCTACAACCTTGTCGTAACAACTTCTCTGCCACCATTGCTAACACCAAACATGTCAAAAGAATCTTCTTATCTCCTTAGAAGATCCACTTCTCACTTCCGTCAGCAAACACTGCCTGCTTGGAACCATAATCCAGCACAACCTTATATCTTTCCAAGGTATCCATCCCAAGAATTACATCGAACCCATGCATATCGAGTGGTATGAGATCCACTTGTATGTTGTGTCCTGAAAAAGATAGAACACAAGATGGACACACTTCTTAAAGCATTGCAGGACCAACAAGAGGGGTTTCTAACAACATGCTATCTTTCTTACAACTAACAGGTAAAAGACAGCTATCAAGCATACTACATGCGATAAAAGAGTGCGTAGCACCCGGGTCAACCAGGACATATATAAAGCAAGAAGAAGACAAATTAGAATGAAACAACTCCATCTAACCTACCACCACTCGCGGGTTGACTATCGCCTCTGGATGACTCATAGCATAGAATCGAGTCATTGCTTGTTGTCACCCACATCCTCTACTTCCTTGAGTAGACGATCCAACTTGCGATGCTTGGCCACGTCCTCACCCTCTGGTGCCATTAGACTATTGTCTATTTGATCCTTGCTGACTCTGCCTTGACTGTTGTGTCACTTCAACATCTCTTCTTGGGAAATTTGATTTGAGGTGTTCGGTCTGTCCATAGAGAAACCACGACCTATCCCCTAGCTGCAGCCTCGAAGACCCTATCACTGTTACCGAAGATGTACTGTAGGCTCTAAATGGTGAAAAACCACACCCTCTTCCTTTACTTGGTGACCATTATGATGGCGCACTGGAGTTTTGCATTACAGAAGGTGCAGAAAACCTTGGCTTCTTGGGGCCATCAAACCTCTATCTCTGAAACTAAGCATGTCTTTTCTTAGACATAGCCTCTCTCTTTTCCCAGACCGACCGCTCTATCCTCCAAACAGACTCCACAAATGTGGCAAACGGTTCCCAATTCTCTAAAGCAGCAACAGGTGTTGTCAGCTCGGCACTCAAACCGACTGATTCTCTCATCATCCGTTGCCACCATGTGAGGATAGAACCTCAGCAACTCCATAAACTTGGCTTCATACTTGGTGATGCTCAGAGGACCTTGGTGCAAATGTTCAAACTGGCTGATCTTCTTATCCAGATACATCCTTGGGAAGTATCGACTGACGAACTCCCATCGGAAAACATCCCAACCGATCACCTCATCAGGTCGCTTCTCCTCCTTGATGGCCCACTAGTGGCCAGCACTACCTTTCAGAAGGTAGACAACGTGCTTGACTTTGTCTTCCTCGGGGATGTCGAGGATCCGGAAGGCCTTCTCAAGACCTGTCAGCCACATATCTGCATCTGCTGGATCAGCCGTTCCAGCATAATCCGAAGCTCTGACTCGGCAAAGCCGCTCGAAGGTCTTCCCAATACCCAAAGATTCACCATGGGGAATCGGTGCTCTTGGCGGGGGAACATGTAATCTCTCCACCATGTGATTAATCGTAGCCATTAGCTTCCCCATAAGGTGTTGATAGGCAGGGTTCTAAAGAATGGTCGGGTCAAATTGGGGGACCTCAGGCACCCGATCTTCATGTGCTTGCGCTCTACCTCTTTCAACAGATGCAACATCACTACTCTCGGCAGCATGTTCTTCATGATTCCCAGACATATTTTATCTTTATCTTCTACTGGGGGCAGAAGTAATTATAAAAAACTCTGGAAAAATCACAAGAACAGACACACACCTAGTTCTAGATCCATGTAGACTCAACGGACCTAGAGTTCTGATACCAAAAACTGTTGTGACATCCCACCATCACAAAGACAGTGAAACGCTATGTGAAAACGTGCAGAACCACTATAATCAGCACATTACCAAAAACATGAGTAATTAAAAATGATTGTGGAAAACATCATAAGAAAGGGACTATCACAACCAGATCCACATCCTGCAAAGAACATGTTATATATATAAGCATGATATATGTACACCAACACATAGGATCCAACTATTCCATATGAACCAAGGATGCATCACCTATTTATGTACATAACAGGCCTTACCAGGCCAACATCAGGATATAAGAAACCATACTAGGATCATACATCATGAAACCTCATCAAAACACCTCCAATGACCTGAGAGTACAGGGAAGACTCTAGGACTCTACTACAAAACAACCATACAAGTAGCATATCCAACCTTGCCTTCTACTGATCTTCTTGCTGCTCAGTCGCAACATACGATCACCACCATGTCTAACTTGATCACCTAAAAAGGTTGAAACAAACGGGGTGAGACACACAGTCCTAGTGAGAAATATAACTCCCGCCAAACTATAAAATCTCAAAAAGCTAGAACAGATAAAGCATGTAGCAAGTAACCAGGTCATATATGAAATATGAAGAATAAGATTATATATGTAACAACTTATCATGATATCTGGGAGGCATATAACTAACTGCAAGAAATACTTAGAGCATGCATATAAGACAATCATACATTATGCAAGGACTCAACCAATGTTCCGTGTTTTCCCTAAGAAAATATACTATATGACTAGATTACCATTTATTATGCCCTGAGGAAGTGAGCCGTACCGCTCAAATCCAACCTTTGGTTGCGAAACCCAAAGTAGGTGCCATACAAGGTCAATGGAAGAGTTGGACTCCATGACCTCATCCTCTTCATGGTCAGTCCATGATATCCAAAGTAGGACCACAATCTCTTTCTTAAGTGACCTGAGTCATAGGGTCAGCTCCCACAGGCTACCCTTTCCTCTAGCCCTCCCTTGGTACAGGTCTCGGCGCTAGCATACCTTGAGCCACGGGCCTGTTCACTATGCTCCTGAGCCATGAACACATTCATGGTCTATCACACTGATCCATGGGCCTATTCACCATTCTCTTATACACATCTTGAGTCTACAACCGAAGTTGCACTCTAATCCTCCTATTTTAGACTAGGAGAAACCCCAAATATTCAACAATATGCGCTCCATGTTAACCCATAGGAGAACCCCTTTTACCATCACCAACTCCAGACGATGATGGATCTATGGCCAGGGCAAACCACATAAAGGTTCATATGTAATTAATTAATACATTTTAAGTAGATTGTTGGGGTCAACCATGTTATCATAAACAAGAATAAACAACATAGGTTCCATCATTCTATATCACAATGTTACTGTCTTTCTCAATTCAAACAACATCATCATGATCTATCTCAAGGATCTTACATCACATATTACCACTTGGCCTCTTGCCAATCATCATGATCCATCACAAGGATCTAACCATCATAGGGATTCCATCCCATCATCAAGCACATGTTACCATCTCATAGGCAACACACATCATGCATTCTTATAGTTCTTATAACACATCATTTAATCATTAAGAAAATGTCACTAATGACATCATCACAGCTCATACCTGATCACACATCTTAATTGATGAAACCTGCATGGTTAGTATGCTCAAGAGTAGATAAACACTTCATCAACGAGATATATTTGTGCCACATTAGATGACCATGAATATACATAATATCCACATATAAGCATTCCAAATGATATTAGGGTTACAAACTAATTATAGAGCATAACCCTCACAATGGCATATCGAGTAAGAGATAACCATCACCAAAGGTATATCGGGTAAGGACAAACCCTCTCCAAAACATGTCGGGTAAGGGACTAACCCTCACTAAAAGATCATGCTACAACCCAACCCTAAGGTATCGACTAAAAGGCAACTAACCACATCTAGCTGTGTCGGCCAGCACTATCGGCCAACACCCATATCGGGCAAGCCACAAGCAAACTGATATCGTGCGATGCCATAACGTGCAATCTGCATCGTGCAACGCCCCATGACGGGCAACGCTCAAGAGGTTAACACATAGGACACTAGTACATAAATGGACTTTAGTGTCGATTATTTAAGGCCTTTAGTGTCGGTTTTTAAGCGACACCTATGTGGGCGTAGCTAAAAGCCCAACCGTTACGCGTCGGTTCTCAAACCGACGCCACAAGCCTTCGTGCGCCACCAAAAATGCACCGAAAACGCGCCAGCAGGGGTATAGGCGTCAGTTATCAGCTTAGAAACTGACACCATCTCACCCGCTTACATGGCCGTGCTGGCCAGCACAGCTGTGATGTCTGGCCTCATTAGGGAAATCAACGTCGGTTACTAGTATGGAAACCAACACTATAACCATATATCATCAGTTTTATATAGATATCCGACACCTATTTTATGTCTGGTCCACTGCCACGGCCGTGCTGGCTAGCACAACCGTGGTGTCTGGCCTCATTAGGGAAATCGACGTCGGTTACTAGTATGGCAACCGACATTGTAACCGTAAGTCATCGGTTTTATACAAATAACCGACGCCTATGATTTGATTTTTTTTCTGTCAGTCTGCAGACCTGCTGTGGCTGGTCGTAGGATGAGAAACCTACAGTTCAATTATGAACTGCAGGTTTTACGACATCCATTGATATCAGCCAACAACATGCCACAAACCTGCAAAATTAACATGATGGACAAATTATATATATGTGATTCACACTCATGTATAAGAACATTTAATTCATATTATTTTTTCATCACACACATGTAGAAACCAGTAACAACCTGCAGTTCCATTTATTTCATCTCTTTTCACATTCAGACACATGTAGAAACATTCATGTATTGATGATTTTCACACATATATGACAATTCATAAAAATTCATTCACATTCACACAAAATTAATTATGAGAACAAAGTTATTCTTTATTCATCATCATCATTGTCATCAAAATCATATTGAAAAATTCCCACGCTTTGCAGGGCTTTAGCCCAATCTTCTCTTACATCATCTAATTCATCTCTCATATAGGGAGCATGTACATCGAAACACTTTGCACCTGTGTTGAAGTCCTCAGTTTTAAAGACCTACAAAGAGAATGACATACATACATAATTATAATAATATATAATAAGATTCATATATTTCATATTATCTAACGAGACTATGTATAATACCTGTTGTATGTTATCGATTTCCAATACAGCATGTTTGATGATTATGTCCATAAATCGCATCACATAGTAGGCACATGCCCAACCGTTGTCTTGTGTAGCACACTATAAATTGAAACATACAAAATATTCAAAAATACAAATAAGTACAGTTCACATAAATAATGTATACATTGGAGTCAGGAAATTACTTTCACATTCTTCCAAATGAGTGTCAGATTTTTTTTCCTGGGGACCTTTCCTCCAGCCTTTTTATACTCTTATAAAGCCCTATATATGTTAATGTAACACATTAAATTGCATAATTAAATAGTAATGCAGTAACAGATGTTAACAGATATAAAAACATAAAATATTTCTCACGAGAATAATGACCTTTTAATTGCATGTCCATATTATACATCCAACTCACTCCCCGCATGATCTAGATAATAGACAGTGAATATCTTGGGGACAACAACTAATAACTCCCAATGCTTAGAACTACAGGTAAGAAAGTAGAAAATTAATAACTCAATATCCGCAATAAAAATGCTATAACAACAACTAATAACTCCCAATCCTTAGAACTACAAGTAAGAAAGTAGAAAATTTCGGCAGCATTTCCCCGTTGTTCTCTAAGTACATATGTACTTAGAGAACAAACGGAGAAATGCTACCGAAATTTTCTTGAAAATCCAATACACATTATACACTTACATCCTAAGTGAGATTAGGTGTTCAAGAACAGTCCCAAACTGGGGACTATCCAAGATTTACTCCTAATGAGTAAATCTTGGACGAGTTTCTAGGCCAACAAATTCATGTGTTGTCATTCTTATATATAATAAATGTGTATAAACTACATGCAACATGGTTAATCCTAATCTATAGAGCATTATTAAATAATAAATCAAGAATTCAATAGTTTCAAACATGCAATCTCTAGTAGACAGACTAACCTTAAAAAATTACCCTAATGACAAAAAGTCTAGGAATCTTTACTAGACATTATATATATAGCCCTAATCATCATATTTAACATACTACGTTATTATTAACATCCAGATCAGATTAAGATCATACTATGTTATAACTATTGGTTTAATAACCCTATTTCCGCATGTACGTGCATGATTATCAACTTTAAAACCCTATAATTCATTGAAATCATTCTAATTGAATTTAAGATGTTGGGATCACATAATTATATACTGACATCAGAATAAATAAAAGAAGCATAATTAACATGATTAACAACATGCTCATCAAACTAGGATTTTCTTGAATATCATCTAATATTCGTGTACTAACTATACCTTTGTAACAAGAAGAATAATAGAGCTTTAAGTATATTTTATTCACAATCTATGCATTTTTTTGATCAAAACCATATACAACACGGTAATATTAATGTGAATCAGAGACAGGTTTGCAAACTAGAGAGCCACAATAAGATTGGGTGTCTAATAACCAAGAAGGCAGTGCACCTCAAATAATGTTGTTCAAATAAATAAATCACATAACAACTCTGCACCACAATAACATTGAAGAAAAATTGCACACAGCCATAGCCATAGGATTAATTCTTCAACCGTTCCACTCTTCTGAGCGTCATCAATCATGTCCTCTGATTGATTTTGGATTGGAGGGGATACATGAAAAGAAAGAATAGGGGGGAACGTTAGGGGAAAACCTAATAATGGGCATGCCCGTGAGAAGAGGGAAGCGTCCAGGCAGTGGGCAGAGGGCTGGTCGTCGAGCAGAAGGGCTCCGGGCAGAGAGCAGGTCATCGACGTCGGGCTGAAGGTCGCCGGGCAGAGAGCTGTGGTTGGGCGGAGAGTTGTGGTCACCGGCAGCGGCTGGCGGAAATAGAGGCGGCAGAGGCAGAAGAGATGCAGCGGCAGATCAACAGCGGCGAGTGGCGGCGGTGTCGGCGACCAAAGCACGGCCAGCAAACGGCGACAGAGGCGGAGGCAGAGGCAGAGCAGTAGCGAGCGGCGGTGGAGCAGAGGAATCGTCAGAGACCAGCAAAACCCTCAGCGGAAATGAATGAAACAGAAGGGGAAGAGTCTGCCTCGCGTTGTTAAGTTAACAATAGGTGTCAGTTGTTAACAACAACCAACAATAAAAAGTATAAGTGTCAGTTTGCAACAAAATACCGACACTAAAGGGAGGTGAAAATTTTCGCAGTTATGCGTGCGAAAACACAATGCCGTCAGTTATTGTCACAAAACCGACGATAAAAAGTGAGCAAATTTCTGTCTCGCAGAAAACCTTTAGTCGTCGGTTGCTTTTTTAAAAACCGACGATGTATGCTAATTTTTTGAGGTAATTTTTTTCGCTGGAAATTTTGGTTTTGGCGGTTACTTTTAGGCGTTGGTTTCTTATTAAGGATCCGACACTGAATAAAAGTGATACCCGTGTCTGGTCGCCCTTCACAGATTGATGTTGGTTTATTTTATACACCGACACTGTATAGTTTAGGTGTCGGTGTATTATTACAACCGACACCATTAAAAGTGACGTTATAAGCCATTTCTGTAGTAGTAGGAGCATATCGCCCAAGAATTCAAACCATCCCAAGGTCCATATCAGGCAGCACTACCCAAGAGGGTATCATGCAAAGCAGCAACAATGCCCTAACACCCGATGCAACACTCCATCGCCCAAATCCTAACACAAAAGAGAAGGGGAGAGATATCAGGCAACACACAAGCCATATCGCCCAGCCAAAGGGTCAACCTTACTGTCCAAGGTAGAGAAAGATCAAGAACCATAACGGTAAATCTCATAATGGGAAACACTATATCGAGCAACGCTATGTCGGGAAACACCATGTTCTATCGCCCAACAGGTTAACGCATATCGGCCAAGGGATACAACCCTTACAATGCCCAAGCCTCATACTACTGTATCACCCAAGCCCTAACTCAAGGGAAGAAGGGGGATATCAGGAAACACTCTGAAGGAGCCATATCGTGTAACTAGGGTTAGGAAAACCCCGTCGGCCGACCTCACCATATTGTCCAAGGCATCAAGAGTAATGGCTCACCTCTCAACTTAAAATGAGAGAGGGGTCTTGCAAAATCTCAAGCATGTCGGGCAGGAGCTAGAGCTCACCTCACAACTCAAGGAAGGAGGGGTGTTGCTCAAAGCCCACACTCAAAGGCATGGCCACCCATGTCGCCCAGGGTGCTAACATGGACATAATGTGCAACTAGGGTAGAACCAAGGTCAACACCTCTATCAGCCAGACCAACTAACCATGATGCCCAAATAGCTAGAACATAGGCTCACCTCTCAACAACAAAGTGAGAGAGGGGTTTTGCCTCACGGACACACTACCATGCCTCTTTGGATTGAGAAACCCTAAGCTCACCTCTCAACTAATGAGAGAGGGGTATTGCTTGAGATTCTACAACCTAAGAGATCGACCAACACAAGAATAGCTAACACATATCGCCCAACCTGATCTAAGGAACATATAGGGCAGCAACGTCACCAACTAAGGCAAAAGAACTACTAGAAAGATATGAATAACCGATCAAGATAACATATCAAAGAAACATGTGAAGGAGATAGAATAGTTAGGTTAGAAGTTATGTAACCCGCCTTAAGCACAAGCTTCTCCAAGCTCCAAGCTCCACAACACCACCAACTAGAGAAGAAGAAAGCAAAAGTAGCAAGATGTATCAACCACCACCTCTTCTCCTTCTTTTCTTCTTGTTCTCATCCAACAAGGGAAGAGCAGTAGCTAATGAACTAAAGGGACTACTAGAAAGTAAGGTGGGTGGTATATATACAAGAGGGTAAAGGGGGAGAGTATAGCAAGGTGGCGCCCGGCCTAGGTACACTTGTCCAAGCACCATGCCACATGCTAACACCCCAAATACCACTTGTCCATGACTTGCCACTTGCTAGCAGCGAGCGCCATGTGTCCAAGAGAAGGTGACACAAACAATTCTAGGTGGAGGGGTGTGTGTCACCCAACATGGAAACCCGACACACCCACCAACACTCCTCTAACCGTTACACCTCCTGGCCGACACACCCCAATCACCTCCTTGCCCGACGCACCAAGAAAGGGGGAAAGGTATCAAGCCCAACAACAAGCCCAAGCTCAAACGCGGCCCAAACGGCTCAAGCAAGGTGCCCAACTCATCCTCTCAACCCTAGGGGATGCAAAGAGATACAAAGAGATCTCTCAAGGTGGTAATCTTGCACAGAAACCCTGGAACTTGGGTAAATTGCAAGTTGCACCTCAACCCCACAACAAAACACAACAAACACTAATCACACCTTAGGTGATTAGGCAAGCCTCTAAACACAAGGTTTAGGCAAAAGAAAATAGGGTAAGCCCAAAATGAAGGTCAGGGTCCTTACTGATGAAATGATTGATCTTGTATGATATCTTGCTTTTTTTCCATACTTATGGCTATGAACACATCAAACATAATATATTTGTTCCATTATATCCAAGCACTTCAACTCTTTGGTAGTAAAATGTTGGAAAGTAAGTACTTCAACTCTAGTAAAGTACTTGGAAGTGATCCAACTCTTTGGTAGTAGATCACATTGTGAAATGATCTAACTCTTGGTAATAGATCATAAAGGCCTTAATGCATTCAACTCTCAGGTAGTAAATGCATGGATGATATAATGGAAAATGTGCCTAAAATATGTGTTCTCTCTGTTAATGAACATCTTTGTGAAAGTATATGCTTTTTCTTATATTTCTTTATACCTGCCAAGTATTAGTTTTATCTTATTGCCAAGCTTAGTAATGAGAGGTATATAAAAAGACATGTAGGCGTACTCAGTACAATGTTCTTGAATATTGTGCTGACGTGTACCACATGTAATCTTTTTTTTAGGTTGTGGACACATGATCTTGAAGAACCAAGATAGTTGAGAGTTGTATGTCGAGCTAATGTACATGTGGACCTGTTGTCTTAAGATCATGTTGTTTAGTGGTAGTACATGTATATGTAGAAGCTTGTTGTTCAATATGTAATATCAAATGTTGTAGCAATTCATGTTGTAACTATATGTTAAATGGTGAACATGTGTTGTATGGTTTTATTATTGTTCATGTGCATGTGCTACCGTTGTTTCCTTCTGAATTCCTCTAATTTTCTTCTTCTTAGCCTAGTGTGGGGTGTATAAATTGGGATTCTCACTGAGGTGAGGTTTCAATTTGGATGTCACACATCAAATTAAGTTTTAGAAAATCTAGGGACATCACACCTTCTGTGTGTTGAGAAAACAGAGGTAGAAGCCCACATGAAGGAGGTCCATAGTGGATTATGTGTCACACATGAACGGGATCTTGCTAGCAAAGAAGATACAACTTTTGTGGCACTATTGGAACATCATGGAAATAATTTTCTATAAATATGTCTATAAATGTTGAATATTCCAAATCTATGGCCACTACATCCACACGCTTGATAAGAAAATATTCAACGTGGTCATGCCTTGATTGTTTTTGCTTGGGGGATCAATATGATAGAGAATTTTAACCCTAAAGCATAAAATGGGAATTGTTTCATCTTGGTCGCAACAAACTACTTTACAAAATGGATGGAAGTCGTGTATACCACCACTCCTTAGACTCAACAAGCAATCAAATTCCTTACAAAGATCATAAATCGTTATGATATGCCACATGAGATTGACTCTGACAATGGTAAAAATTTCATAACCAAAATTGTTAGAGAGTATTTGATATCTTTAGAGATTAAGCACCACTAGAGGTCACCTAATCAATCTAAGATGAATGGTGTAGTAGAAGTTTCCAACAAAATATGATAAAGATTCTTAAGACGGTAGTGATTTCCCATGCCAACTGGCATGAACATCTTCCAGTGACTCACTAGTCATACCAAACTTCTGTCAAAACTTCCATAGGAGCTACGCCCAAATGCAAGTTATATCTGATCCTCACGGTCAATGACTTATGATACCTATATCTGATAAGACTCATATAAATCCAAATATACATCTTCTTGGGTCAACCCAGCCAAGGAAAGATGGGAGGACTCGAGAAATTAAAATTCCTTATGGATAACCATGCCTCGTCAATAAAAGGGATGGAGTTAGCCTTGCATAGATGAACTTGGGAGTGATGAGATAGAAACCTTCACTAGGAGAACCCCATTTATTACTCATAGAACCATAAACTCTCATTCTAAGGACCTGAGCATCAATTTTCATTCAAAATGCCAATTGAGAATATCCATAAGAGGTGGACATATCCTAGAAGAAAAAAATCCAATCATCCATATGAATGCTTGTAATGGAAAGCTACACTGAACTTGTTGGGAGTAGAGGCCACCAAGGTGTCTCTAACACCCAACACCTTAGCCCAATTGGGTAGGGAATTGCCACATTTACACACTTCACATGGCATGACTTTAGTACCTAGCATGATATAATGGTACAGTAAATCCTTAATCTATGTTCTACCTAGAATGAAGGTCCCTCACGTGGAAGAATGGGCTACAAACATTGGAAGGGAGGAATCATGCACAAGTAGAAGATCAAATAGCATGAGTGCTTAAAAATGCTTGGGGTTTCAATCTTATGAATTTCAATAAAGGAAGTGGATGAAGAGGAGTGATCGTGACCAATACCTCAAAATTAATAGGGAACTATGTCCAAATGCATGATTGAAACACCATGGATGGAGTACCCAAAACTGATTCCACATATCTTTAGAAAACCCTTTTTATTTTTAAATAAATCTCTTACAAAACTTTGCATCTCGTGCCGAGAAACAAAAAAATAAAAAAATTTATTAATAAAAAGTAAGATGAAAACGTCATGTTGGTCCCCCTAAAGGATCATAGGTCACTACAACCAAAGATGTCAATGCAAGCCAAATTAGGTTTTCTAAGGAACAACCTCTGACAATAGGAACATTGCCATGACTCATCCTCTTCTGATTTAACCACATCTTTGCTACTTCCTCTTGAAACTTTTGAGAGTCAACCAATTATTTGAGAGTCAACCAATTATTTACTGAAGAAGCATTAAAATTACCAAGACAAAACTTCATCCATCCCCATAAAACATTTTTTGATGTCAAGTTAGAGAGCCATTGGGCCAAATCACCATATGGCTGAAGAGATTCACCAACTTGAATATGCTTCTATAGGTACTCTTTAGCAAGGAGGTAGTCAGGATTGGAAGACTCCAGAATTCTAACAACGCCAGTACACATCCACAAATATATCTACAAAACCTCTACCCCACATCTTTATAGTCAATTGTGCTTCATATAAGAACTCGTACAACTCATCCAAGATCAATGGAATGATGGGTTCCTTCCACAAATTAGCATCCATGATACCTTACACTACTGAAATAACTTAGCCAATAATTTTCCCAAAGAATAACTCAGCAAAGATGATTAAGGTATATGCTCGCAAATAGGGCATATCTACAAATATAAGTCATGTCACACTTCACTCTTGAATTGATCTCATAGGAGAGATGTTTGTATAAAGAATCCATCTTTTGTCAACCATTGAGAAGCTTAAGATTTCTTCACACCTAATATATTAGCCAACTTTTCAATCAAACTCAACTTCCTTGGAACTACAAGTCAATGGTCATGCAGAGGAAGACATATAATTTTGTCTACGTCCTTGAGAGTGGGAGTCTGAACATTGCCAAAATGGAAAGAATGGCTAAGAGGGTCCTAGAAAGGGATCATGACTGACATGCCTCCCTTGCAACATGGAACATAAGCAATGTGATGTAGGTGATGAGTCACGCCAAAGATCGCTAGCTCGACTTCCTTCTTCTTAGAGAGCTATGTGAGTGAACATCATATCAAGGACAAATTCAAGGGTGGACACCTCAAAATTGGAACCTCACTTATTGCTCGATCCCTTATGGCTTTAAATCTCAAATACCAAGATGTGCTAAATAAACAAAGATATGAGTTCTATTTACAGGCTTCAACAAAGCCAACCAAGATAGAATGATTTCCTGAAGATAAGATGATTACATGTCTTATTCTCTTGTATAATCACACAATGAACCACAACTTCAGAAAAACTAATCAAGAGATACATGTTTCTCGAGGACATAAGACTGTTTGTCCTTTTCCCTCATGAAATGGAACAATCCATCGTGTAGTCTGACACACGGATCAAGGCAACCCACTAGAAAGACCCAAATCTTTCGGGTGTTAAACTTCACAAACTAGATTTGAATTGAATATTTCCAAACCTAAAAATATGATTTAACCTAGGCACATATTTCAATTGAAAAACTTTAAATTTGTTAGTGTTATACAAGTATTAAAAAAATGCTAATACATGATTTTTGTGCAGAAAGAAAAATACAACATGTGAAGATAAGTAAGCATGATATGCTAAATAATACTATTTTGTTAGCTTCTTCTTCAACCATCATGACAAACTCTTGGCTAAAGGCCAATGGTCATAAGAAGAAGACCCTAAAGACCTATTCTCTTCTCGAATCTGGATGAATAGAACTAGTTGACCATCTACAACTAGAAGAGGAATTTTTGAACTGCACCACAATGACTAAAGCAACATCTCGATGACAAGACATACCTTCCCTAACACTCACTAATGATGGATCCATAGTTTGTATCAAGTCCTACATTGAGTAATCACCCATGCATGTAGTCCCCTCAAAATCATGACTGTGTCCATATTATGGTGTATGGTTGAACCAAAGTGTCCACCTGCTAACTCAGGCATGCATCATCATCTTGGAAAAAAAAAGTCCAACCAAAGTCCCAAGAAAAGTGACATGACCCTCCTATACCAAAACCATGATGTGATCACAGCCCTAGGAAGTCACCAAAGCTCTGGGAAACCACCAACATGGAGGGAAAATCTTCAAGAGGAGAGACAGTCTCAGGTGTAGGTGTATGAGAAAACTCATATCCACAATCCTCAAGTTGTTCAGTTGAATCATAATCAACCACCTATGGAAAACATGGGTCAAAATGATGTAATCTAACTAGACAAATTATAAGTTGAACTCTTACTAGAGGAGCAAGTTACAACTGATCACATGCCTCCCAGGAAAATAGTGACAAATGAATAGTGAGTAATACCACTTGAGATACTTGACATATGATATATGATCTCCCACAACTCATGTGTAGATCGGTTGAGCCTAATGTCAGAGGGAATAAATCTAGGAAGAGGATAAAAGGAAATATGCTAGCCACCAACCTACTAACAAGAATCAAACTCACCCATGTACATAATGCTCTTAGAGGGTGACTCAAAGTTGGATTCAGTGAGCATCTAGAGATAAGGCAATGAAGTAGGCAATACATGACATACTTGCCTCATCAAACTAAAGCCTAGAAAAGATCCTCAATCTAACCAAGGAAATGATAGACAAACCTAAAGTAAGCTAAAGTGCATACATATAAGAGTAGACAACATTAAAGTACTACACACAACTCTCCAAAAGTCATCATCTCAAGTTCACCTCTCCAATGATGACTAGCTAATCTCTCCTCTATTCCCATCATTATTACCAAAAAGGCAACCCGTGATCAACACAAAAAGAAACACCCTGATCCTCATGGTAGAAAATAGAGGACGAATTGCACCCCTTATCTCTCTTATGAGAGAAAGACTTACATAGCTATGTGTATCTTACTTCATAACTCAAATCCATCTCAATATCACCAGGGTTCACTCCTATATCTCAACAAGGTGAGATAGCCCCCACAGATGTCTATCCAACAAACTACTGATGGAGTCCCATCAAAACATAACCCAATGATCCTAGAAAACTATCTAGGTGTGACAGCTAGCTCCCCAAAAGCAAAGTGAAAGTACCACTCTACATGTGGAAGTGCTCAATCAAAGATATAATATAACCCCTATCTACAGTCCCATAGCAAAAAATGCTCCCAAAACCAGTCTCCTCAAGAAATGCCAACTCTTCAACAACCAACCAAATAAATTATCCCTAACTCATTCCAACGGGTCCTTAGATATACATTCAAGATTGCAAGACCCTAAAACCTAAAAACAAAAAGACTAATTCAAAAACCATCACAATGGATAAAAGTCTGATTTGATTTTGGAAAACAAAGGGAAATGACAGGAAAAAAGTTCCAAAGTTGATGGGTCGCTCGATGTGATGGTGTACATTCATCCACAAGATGCCTGGATGAGCCACAAATTTCTCACTCTGGGGAAGCTCTTCCGCAATTTGGTTGGCACCACCATGACGAATGCCTAGAGCAAACAAAAAATAGGAATTTTATATCTAAATTTTAACTTAGTGAGTGAAAGTTGAACAACGTATTGTGGGTACCCCTCAGTACATGCATCATCACCAACATCTTTCTCATCCATGACAAGACCCCCCTGAGGAAGTTCTACCTCATCATGCCAGTTGCAGGCTGCCATATGAAAATCTAAAAACTGCAATGACATCAATATTGCACAATAATTTAAATAGGTGCAATCAGACACCTGATGCTCACAAAAATGTGAAAATAGTAAAAATAGAAGAATCATGAATAAAAATGTGTTTTCAATCATCTTTAACCTCCATACTATGAAGAAATATGGGAAATCCCAAATTTGGATTTGGTTGCCAAATGCCAAAATGGAAAAACTAAAGCTAGGGATGAAGGATATACCTCTTCGGAGATGAATGAATCTAAAAACCACCAGAAAATGCTGCCGAAATATAAAATTTGAATCTCCATTATTGTCATAAATCGCAACCAGCAAACTACAAAAAATGGTCATAGAACACCCTAGTCCACAGTGAGGACCTTTGGTAGATCACGGTGATGCACCATAGTTTCCCCTTTCCAATCACCACTACAACTATCGTTGGCTCTCCCTCAGTCACTACTGCTACTTAATAGTGGATGAAATGACAAGGATGTTAGACCTCCTTCATTCCCCTCCTTTTAAAACAAGCTTTTACAAAATTTACATATAGATGCTTGGATTTTTAGAAAAATATCCAAAATATTCTAAAAATCATTACAAAGTCACAAACAAATTATAATTATGCAAATACGGTGTCTAAAGATCCATAAAAATATGAAGATTTTGAATTCTATCTTAAAAAGTTAAAATGTCACTACTTTCGAAGAAAAGAGTAATTATTTGACTGTTTGGAGAATCAGAACTTGTATGGTATGGTCTTGGACTGTGACCTAATATTGGCCCAACCATAGTCTCATATCTTTGAAGTCTTTTTATGGTCCTAAATTATGACCTAAAGTTGAACCAATCTAGCTTTAGTCTCCATATTTTTTCATGATCCCATACTATGAACTTAAACTAGACCAACTATAATTTCAATATATTTTCATGTTCCTTGACTATGACCTTAAACTAGACTAGCTTTAACTCCAATATCTTTCATGGTCTCAGACTACAATCATAAAACTAAGCCAACTTTATTTCGAAATTCCTTTCTAATATCTTGGGTCCCGAAACATGACCTAAAATTGAACCCATCTTATTATCACTTTCCATACCCATAGGGTCATGGAATATGACCTAAAGCCAGATCATTTTTAGTTTCCAAATCTTTTGGGTTCCAAGATCATGAACTAAAACTACATCCATCATATCCTAAATATATTTTGACCCCTCATTCAGGTAGGAACTTTTTTTAATCACATATGCTTCATTTGCATATTTGAAGATCATTTCCTGGTAAAGATGAAGTTCAACAATAGGTGATCAAATCAAAAGAGAACTAGAAAGTTGGGAATAATTTCTCATTGACAATCTACGAGAACAAATGATATACCAATGGGGGTAATTTTGGTATGTATGCCCAGAAAGACAATCATATGAGGATTGTAATGGCATATCTTGTAAATGTACCAAAAACAATTCTGTCTATATGTTTGTTCAATTATGAGATGATGATGATATAACATGTTAGATGTCCAAAGATTGATATTACTCAATGACATATGTCTTCAGGTTGAGGACTTTAACAATGAGATTATATGTATGATGAGAGTATTTTTTGTGCAATAGTGACTAATTATTATTCATCCCGCTCTCTAGTGCAGGTCCAAACAAGTCAAAATTGAAGCATACAGTTAGCTACAAAGGTGAAACAAAAAGAAACTAAAATCAGTATAAAGGCATAGAGTTTGTTTTTCTAGCATGTCTACATGGACATTATTCTCATGGGGTATGTGTATCAAGAATACATAGGAAGATTGGATAGAGAGTTGGGACCACTTCCTGGAGTAGGGTCTAAATCTTGCATTGCTTGTGGTGTTGTTAAGGAGTTTTACGACCATAAGGGAATTAGAGGCAATGATCACATTGTGCCAATTTTTGGAACACACCATTTCCATTGATGGATGACATCTATGATCTCATCTTCTAGGATGGACGAGGCTCTAGACATGCCACTTACACCCAGATGGAGTTCAGCAATCTTGAAGTTAGCAATGAAGCCAAAGACCATATCTTTAGCTTTCTCATTGTATGAAGCATCCACTTGAATGAAAAATTTAGTGTGGAGGGTAGCCTGAATGTTTAGCTACTTGTCTCCTGGTTGAGTGCAAGGGACCTATGGTTGATTGTAAAGATTTTTGATGGAATTAGATGTGGTCATTATGAAAGTGGCAATGACTCTCACTCTAGGATTTTTCCTTGCATAGACAAATTCATTACGGATTGTGCAGAGGTGCCTCCAGCGATGGCAACTAGACAATCATGATTAGAGGAGATTTCCTTAATCCAGGAGTTTGTATCTAGGAGGAAGAATTGGTGATTCGTCCCTAAGATCATCTATGTGGATCTATTGATTTCGTAGTCTCAGAGACAGTGGGTGATGTACTCCGACGCATTGTTGCATCTTAGACACAAGGGTGACACATCCAGTGAGCCAACAATCCTTTCAAACTACAGTTTTAACCCCATTTTGAATTCCCTTGACACAGATACTAGAAACATTTGGAAATTCTTTCAGATAAAGTTCCAGATGGGAGAGCAAGTACCAGTAGTTTGAGTTGAGTAGTTCTCCTTAATTATACATACCTAAAGGAAAGAAGGTTTATTCAAGAAGGCCCATACATTTTTCAGCATCAAGGCTACATTTTGGTCACTTGCATCATAAAGACCCAAGCCACCATTCTAATACAAACAAGTTATCTTTCTCCAACTTATAGAGAAAGTTTCTTCTCTTCACTGTTGTTGTGCCAGATGAATTTTCTAACAAGTTTGTTAATATCACCACACTGGGCTAGTGATAATAGATTAGTGTTCATAGTATAGGTAGAAATGGTTTGTAATGTGTACTTGGCTGGGGTAATTTTTCCAGTGAGAGAGAGGCGCCTTATCGCCAAGTTGTTCATCCTATTCTTAATATCTTTAGCGATATAGGAGTGGGTTGATTTGTTGACATGTTTGTGAAGAATTAGTACACCAAGATATTTCCCTAAGTCTTCCATGAATTGAAATTCGAGTCTCCTGCTAATTCAACAATTTTTCAGATGTGTAGACATTAGAGGAGAAGTAACAATATGATTTCATGTTGAGACAAATTGTCTAGAGACCATAGAAAAGCTTTCTAGTATTTTCCTGACACAGACAACTTGCTTGGATGAAGCTTCTACCATCCAAACAATATCACCTCCAAAGTAGATGTGAGAGATTGGAGTGCCACCCTTTGTGAGTAAAGTGGGTTTCAAATCACCTCATAGGGTATCTTTTTGTATTGAATGACATAGGCATTCTATGCAAAGTAAGAAGATATAAGGGCTCAAGGGGTCTCCTTGACGAACACCTTGAACTGATTTGAAGGCTACCATTGGTGAGCCTTCCCAAAGAATAGAGGAGTTTCAGACATAATGATTTGCATGATGAGCGTGATGAGTAGGGTAGAGAGACTCACCTTTCTAGAGAGTATCCTCAATGAACCACCAGTTCATGCTATCGAAAGCCATAGAGGTCGGTTTTGGTAACCATCCATTTCTTCTTGTCATTGTTGTGGCACATCAAATGAATGATTTCCTGGATCAGTAAGATATTGCCTCTAATCTTTCTTCCTGGGATGAAGCTAAACTGAGTGGGCATTATCTAGTCATTCATGAAAGGTTTTATCCATTCCATGATTTTTTTGGAGATTATTTTGAAGACTAAATTGTTGAGGGAAATAGGTCTAAAGTCATTGTAGTGAGGAGGTGTGAATACTTGCAAAGTACTGACTAGAAGTAAATGTTGTTGCCAATGAAGTGGAACCCCAGTGGTAAAAGTGATGATCTAAGACCGAGAGGTCATGAGTTCAAACCCAGGCGACAGGATGAATGAATTGCCAACTTAAAAAAAGTAAATGTTGCTAAACTGCTACAAAAGCACTTGAAACATGATGGATATGTAAGGTGTAAAGACCCGATCTTTACGATCAAATATTTACAAAATAATATCACAATCATAAACAATCTTTATTACAATCATGCTTGTACATCAGAGTCGCGGAAGCTTACAAATATGATTACAAGTTTAAGAAATAGAATTCATTCTATGTAGTCTTCAACGGAGGACTACCCATAGCATGTCACTTCAAGCTCTTCCATCTATTACCTGCCCATGAGTTCCCATAGGGAACGAAACCACACATGGACCCCATTGAAGGGAAATAAAGGGTCAGCAAAGCTGGTACTAAATCCAATCATTGAACTATGTACAAAATAGGTTTAGATGTATAATAAAAGTTAGGAAAGGATTATTTGGTGGACTAAATGATAACAAAAAAAAATTCCATTATCAACTTCAAGATATCAAATCTTTCACAAGAATATCATTAAGCAAGATTCAATAATTCTAGTAGGCAAATTGTATCCAAGCTATCCACAAGGTATATCAATTTCAAGATATTCTATTTGGCAAGTTTTGGCACCTTTCTATCATATCTTTTCTAGGGCTAAGTGCCTTGTGTTCTCACACTCTAGGAGAGAACGACACTAGTGCCTTATTAGCTATTCCAGTTAACTGGGGGACAACTAATCCCTATCCACTGCGCAGGGGTGTGGGGTACTTGGCCCACTCAAGTGAGCCAAAGCTCTATAGGGCCAAAGCCCAAGGGACCAAAGTCCACAGGGAGTCAAAACTCCAAATAGATCAAGTCTAGTGCCAAAATAATTATCAACAATAATTTATCAATTACAAAATGAGAGTGGTGAACTTTCAAGAATAAGTAGAGGTTTCAAAACTATATGGAATTCACCACGAATCAAGATATATGTGTGTCCATCAAGAGGGAAAATAGTTCAATAATAAAATAGAAGATTTAGTACCTCAATTATTCAGGGCTCCAAGGATTTCATAATCATAATTTGTCTCCAAGAATTTACAAAGAGGAAGCTACAAAGAATAACAATCTTGTCACCATTTGATTTGAAATCAATGTTGTTCAATTTGTCTTATTTATGATTAGATTTTCCCATCTAAGTTTCTATGACATATTTTCCCCTCATTGTCATTTCTAGGTTTCCACCTTGTTATATATATTGATCGTTACATACTCATTTATTTGATCATATTACCTCTATATTAGATCCTAAATGATGTTCTCTTTTATTTATAATATACTTTTATGTAGTTACTAGGGATCGAAGGTGTCCATTTACTAGTATGGTATTAATAGGAATATCTAGGGTTTAGAGTCAACATACCACCATATACATTAGTCATGAACTAATACCTATAATTAAGTTATGTATGTGAACTTAAATATCTTTATTAAAATAAGGTATATTCATGTTTAGTCCAAACTACCATATAATCTAATGTAAATGTCAAAATGTTTATAGATATACTTTTGATATATATATATTCCTTCTGTTTTATGTCCCATAATCCAAGGTATATAGATGAGTGCACTTCCTATTACTAAATTTATGTGAATGGATTAGTTATAATTCCTAGAGATAATGAGATTACAACCCTAAGATTTTATTACTAATTCTATATGGTAAAATATTATTTATTCATAAACTCATGTACATGTTAATACTAATAGGATTTGCATCAAACTAGGATTGGTTGTCATTATCACCATGTTCATAAGTATACCATGTATAAATGACTATTAGCTTCTGATCTAAATCATGTCTACTAATTACTTTGCATAATAGAGTTTATCTTTATAGATGATGGTTATCATATCAATATAATTTTGTATATCTTTTTAGTGCTTAAAACTAGGCTTTAAATATGAAATGAAATGAAGGAAAGAGGGACTAAACTATAGTCACGAGGGACAATGTAGATAATTCTACAGGTTAGAACTCATCATGACCCTCAACTTGTCGAGGACTTCCTGAGATTCTGGAGTCAACTGAAGGTGACTCCCTGCTCTTCATACATCTAACAAGGTCGTGTGGGCTGGCTCCATTAGTTTCTCAATTACGATCGGCTAATAGAAGGTCAACGTTGTTACCTCCTTGGATGTCGGTGTCTTCGGTGGTGTACTTATTTGACGGACTGGCCTCATCACGGTCTTGGCTGCTGTCACCGGTGGCCACAAGGTTGACGATGGCATCACAATCAAGCACGGTGCGTTGGATCAGTTAGAGAACTGGGTCGTCGACTTGCAGCAATTGTCCCGATGGCGGCGTGGTGCTGTGACGCACAGCTGCAGGCCGTCGGGATTGCGGGTGAAGATGGAGACTGCAGCGTGGATGGTGGCGTCAGGGTATTAGGGGAGCCCGGGGATTAGGAGGAGGAGCGATGGTTGTCGTTCTGTGGTCCTGCGTAGACCGGCGGCGCTGCAAGTGAGGGCGGCTGAGATCAGAGCAGGCGCTCGCCCAGGCTAGGGTGCCCTGATGTTGACGGCGATAGAGGGGGATCAAGGAAGGGTCTGCCATTGCTGATGCCCAAGGGCGGATGGCGGTGTTGTGATTGATATGTGGCTGGGTCAAGTAAGTGTTGAAGATGAGGAAGTAGGGTTCGACATAAGTGAGTCCTTTCCTCTTCAGCAGTGGATGGCGAGGTCACATGCTCTTATACGATCTGCAACATCTGTTCATCAGCGTTGCAGCGATCTGTAACGGTTCAGCCTTGCTCTAGCCATCGCAAGTTTGTTGCCGGCGAGGTGTCGTGGAAGCTGCATGCTGCTTGGGGTCGGGGCAGATGGTGCCCAGGAAGAGTAGGCCTTGAAAGTAATGGCGGTGCGATGGTGGTGGCTGACGGTGCTGGTTCATCACAGGTCGGAAGTGGTGACAGTGAAGAGGAAGATGTTGAGGGCTGACGTTGATGGTGGTATCATGACCTGCAACGTGGGATCAAATCTATGATCTCTTGAAATCTAATTCTTGGTAGCTAGGTAATTGAGGAGGTTTCTCAATGTGGCCAGCGATCAAGCAGGTCGCACATGCTGTTGCGATATGTCTCCTATAAATTGATGTTATTCTAGCAACTCAGCAGGCCAGAGAGGAAATGGAAGAGAGGAGAAGGAGAAGGCATGTCTGTGATTTAGTATTGTGGGTAGGTGGATCAGATAAAAAGTTTGTGGTGGTAGAAGTAAATTGGTGATGATCAAGGATGTACTCAGCAACATTGATGGTGGTTGCAGATGTGAAAGACAATCGTGTTGGTAGTGATGGAGACGATGACCGATGAGTTGTAGGTCGAAGCCGTTACTAGTTTATAGTTTAGACGGCCGCTTGTGATGATGGCGACGCCCCCTCTTCTATCGTTTATAGGATGGATCCCTGTCATTGTTGGTGTTATGACCCGTTCCAAAGTTTATTGGTAAGCATTATGATTTGAGCCTAATTAAAGTTATTTGAGTTAACATATGTGTTTATGATGTGGTTAGTGAATCATTAACTTGATTTAGTTGAATTAAGCACATAAGATCAATTAGTGCATAATTAAGATGATTAATTTGAGTAAAGTAATAATTGGATGCGATTGGAATTTTGAATCAGTGAAACAGTGCGATTAGCATGTTTTCATGCCTTGGGAGTGTAGTGGGCCTCATTCTTGAAAAGATGCAAAAGAAATCATGCTGATTGGACCTCCGAGGAAAAAGTTATAAGGATTTTCAGTTTCTGGGGTCAATTTAGCAATTTTTCCAAGGTTCTTACTTATAAACGATCCTTTTTCTTTCCTTTCCTTTTTCGTTTATCTTCTCCATCGGTCGCCTCTGTGAAGTTGGTGCACAGGAGCTGAGTGGCGATCAGTGAAGTTGAGGAGCAGTTGGCTCCGTTTTCCCCAACAACCCACCTCTCTTCTTCTTCCCTTCTTCTTTTCTCCTTCCTCTTCCCCTACCTCTTCCTTCCTTGGCTAGCGGCCACCTGCTGCTTGGCCAAGCGGCACCTTGCAGCAGCCGTAGCTGCGTGCAGCAGCAGGAAATTAGCTTGGGCGCCAAGGCAATAAGAGGAGGTTGGTTTGAGCTCTGTTTTGGAGGTACAAGCAAGAAGTTGTAGCCTCTATTCAAGTCCAACCATCGTTTGAGCTCTCCGTCAACCTGTGCGTGAAGCAGCTTGCTACAGGACCGTGAAATTGAAATACCAAAGGTCGAAAGGCAACCAAATTCCGCCCGGAAACAGGCCTTGGACACATTTCCGGATGAATCCGGACATCCCGAACCACTGTGAGTAGGAGTTCATTTAGTTATCATCATTTAACTCCTTTATTGGAATTTTCCGGTAAACTGTGCATTTTTGCACTGATATCAGTGGTTATCAGGCGTTTTATCAGTATTTGATGAAACTTGAATTTTATTTTATAAATTGCTTCGGTATGATTATACAAGATCTAGAACAACTTCTGATCAGTGTAGAACAGTTCAATAATTTTATTTGGTTCAACGGAAACCAAAAGTGTTTAATGCAATTGTTGAAATAGATTTAATTAACTGAAATATTGCTGCTGTGTATGTTTGAACAATACAGATAATTGACTTGCTCTATCAATACTCCTGTATATACAGAGTAGCGGTTGAAATTAGTACAGTTTATAAACAAGTGTAAATCCAGTTGTATGTTCTAAAGTAATGAAAGATATAATTGTGTTATAATAGACTTAGGTGCCCCAACACCGTAGAACCCCATTGCGCGGTCTGTACCTTTGGGGTAAAACGGTCAGCTCTGGGGATACGCCCAGGCATCGGAGACTCGTGTCCAACAAATACCGAATGTCTCGGTGACACAAAGTCTGAGAGGTAGGATCCCGGTCAGCCCTGGGGATACGCCCAGGCATCGGAGATCCGAGAGAATGTCCCGGTCAGCCCTGGGGATACGCCCAGGCATCAGAGACTTAGAGACCCTCCGACTGTGCACTACAGGTTGCGGGAGGAGTCCAGAGCACTCAGAGTTAGTGCAGTGAGGCCTTATGAGCCTGAGAGTCCTGTGCAGACCAGGACGAGAAGTCAGACTTAGCATTTCCCGGGTGTGTCGCTAAGTCTTGTACAGTGGGATCGTAGTTAGCTACAGATCTTCATATGCAGAGTGCGCTGCATATGTTTGGGGCATAACTAAAATGTAATCGTATAGGATCACAGTAAATTTAATATGTTAGTAGTTTATAATCTTCTGTGTTAGTTGCTAATAATTGCCTAACTAATTAAGATATGTAGTTCCTGATATTTAATGCTTACAGTTATGTGATACCTGCTGCTATATAGAAATATGAACATTGCCTGATAGAATTATTATGTCATTAGAATTGCTCAGTATATAACTGTTCTTATGCTTTATTACAATCTTATATATCTGATGAGTTGTTTAGTGATAGCTAAATGAAAGGCTATTCACTGAGCGAGTAGGCTCACTCCTCTACTCAAACATTTTTAGGTCAACAACAACATCAAGAATCTGAAGGATCTTTCCATCCTAGTTTTTGGCAGTAGAAGGTATATGTAGTTAGTTTAGTTAGAGGTCTCTTAATCCTTTCCCCTCGGTCCTTGGGACATGGTGTGGGTGAGAGAGAGTATGTATGGCGAATGTGTAAAAGATGTAAATTAACTGTTATGTTTTACTTTCTGTTAAACAATGTTACATGTTGTAAACTCTGTTTATGTTCTCTAGCCAGTTTAATTGAAATGCTTCCATAATAGTTTATTATGTTTTAGTTTACAGCAATAATCCAGATACCATTACGAGGTTTTTTTAAAAAAAAAGGTTCTCAGTGATTTGTTTATGTGATAATCCCTCCGTCGCGCCCTAATCTCGTGATTAGTGGTTAGTGTGACATCGGGGTGTGACATCTTGGTATCAGAGCATAGGTTGAGTACATAGTTACTCAGAGTCCAGGTCAGGGGACGATAAGAGACCAATAGGATTAAGGTTTAGGTGTCTTTCTTCTATCTGTAGTTTTCTAACAGGAAATATTCTGTTATATTATTGCAGATGGCAGGAAGAGGTTATGGTCATGATGACCAGGCCGAGAGTCATGTTGGCCCTGATCCACTGTACATGGGTCCAGGTGGTGGTGACTACGTGGATGAAGCATCTCGTATGTACATGATGTTTCTGGAGACCAGAGAGAGGTATAAGGCTGATAGGCGAGCTTCTACTTCTACCAGCAGTAAGGATTTGATGTGATCTTATGAGCTTGTGAAGAAGCTTGGTGGCACAGAGTTTAGTGGCACTACAAATCCCGCTGAGTCTGATGAGTGGTTGAGACAGATAGAGAAGGTCTTTCGCCTGCTGGAGCTTCCAGAAGAGAAGAAGATTAATCATGCTATTTACCTTCTGAAGGGCGATGCAGAGTTGTTGTGACACAGTGTGGAGGATAAGAGAAGAGGTACAGAGCTTACTTGGGAGAATTTCACTGAAGAATTCCATCTTAAGTATTATCCTCCTACTTTCATTAATGAGAAAACCAGGCAGTTAGAGAACATTAAGCAAGGAAGCATGTCAGTTACAGAATATGAAGAGCTGTTCACCAGGCTGGTGAACTTCTATCCTCATCTTGTACCTAATAACATAGAGAGATGCAGGAGGTTTCAAGAAGGGCTGAGGTCAGAAATCCGGCATACTGTTTCAGCGACTAGTAGAAGAAACAGAGAGAACTTTGGTGAGTTCGTTGAGGCGGCCAGACAGGTTGAGGAATCTGTGAATGCTGATAAGGTACCCGAGTCTAAGAAGAGATCTGGGGAGTTTGTCAAGGGACAATCTAACAGCGGTTACAGAGGTGGAGGTAGAGGTTTCTTTTCCAAGCTTGGGCGTGGCTTTAGCTGCTTCAGTAAATAGAGATCCGAGGACGTTTCTTCTTCTAGGAGCAGAGGGAGACATAGCCCAGGTAGATGGAGCCGTGCATCTAGTGGGCGGCCATCTGGATCATCTACTTCTGTGACTGGTCCACTGAGACAGGAGCTGCGAGTATGTAATGCTTGTGGAAGATTACACTCTGGGCAATGTTGGGGTTCAGACCATACATAATGTTACCAGTGTGGGCAGATAGGACATATAAGAAGGAATTGCCCTCATCTTCAACCAGCAGCATCACAAGCTTCTCAGTCTCAGTTTTATGATGTTCAGAGACAACCTCCAGTTGAAGGACTGAGTTCTTCTGTGGCTTCCGGTTCTAGAGGTGGTGGAATGCCCAGTGGCAGAGGTGGTCAGTGAGGACGTCGTGGTGGTGGTAGAGATTCATCACGATTCTTCTCTCTTACACCACAAGAAGGTATAATTTCTTCACAAGTTGTTACTGGAACAATGCTCTTATTCAATAGTATGCCGGTTACAGTCTTGGTAGATCCAGGTGCTACTCATTCTTTTATACAACGCTCTTTAGTCAGTGAACTTAACCTATTAACTCAAGAGTTGGTAGATGAGTTAGTGTTGAGGGTTCCACTAGGTGGACCAACAGTTCTGACTGAGTTTTGTCCCGGATATTTGCTGTCTTTTGGTGGTTATACCTTTGCTGCTAATCTCATACCCTTGGATGTAAATACTTTTCAAGTCATCTTGGGTATGGATTGTCTTGAGATGTATCGAGTGCAACTCGACTGTTGGAAGAAGGAAGCTATCTTTCAACAGGGTGAATTTGCTTGTGTCTTTATTGGAGACAGGAAAGTTCTGCCTACGTGTATTGTATCTGCTGCTGTAGCTGATAAGATGCTGCAGAAGGGATGTGAAGCGTTCCTTGCTCATGTGGTTGACACTAGAGTAGAGAAGAGTACAACCAGTGTTGATGATGTGCCTGTGGTTCGTGAGTTTTCTGATGTTTTTTCAGAAGAGTTTCCAGGCTTACCCCCTATCAGAGACATTGATTTTGAGATTCAGGTATATCCAGGCAATCATCCAGTTGCACTGCCAGCCTACAGAATGGCACCTGCTGAGTTGAAGGAACTCAAGGTGCAGCTGCAAGAGTTGTTGGATAAGGGTTTCATCAAACCCAGTTCTTCACTGTGGGGTGCTCCAGTGCTGTTTGTTAAGAAGAAGGATGGTACTATGCCTCTTTGCATAGATTACAGGCAACTGAACAAGATCACTATTAAGAACAAGTACCCTTTGCCGAGAATAGACGATCTGTTTGATCAGTTGCGTGGAGCGACAATCTTCTCTAAGATAGACCTGAGATATGGATATCATCAGCTCAGAATAAAGGCTTCTGATATTCCCAAAACAGCTTTCAGAACTAGGTATGGCCATTATGAGTTTCTGGTCATGTCGTTTGGGCTGACCAATGCCCCAGCAGCCTTTATGGATATGATGAATCGGATCTTCAAACCATTCTTAGATCAGTTTATTGTAGTTTTTATAGATGATATTCTGATCTACTCCAGAGATGATGAACAACATGAGCAACACCTGAGAGTAACGTTGCAGTTGTTGAGGCAACATCAGTTGTATGCTAAGTTTAGCAAGTGTGAGTTCTGGTTGGCCGAGGTAGCATTTCTTGGACATGTTATCTCGAGAGATGGAGTTAGCGTTGACCCTAAGAAAGTTGATTCTGTACTTCAGTGGGAACAACCTAAGACTCCTACTGAGATCAGAAGTTTCTTGGGTTTAGCAGGCTATTACAGAAGGTTTATACATAACTTCAGTGTGCTAGCATCACCCTTGACATGTTTGACGAGGAAGAATGCACCATTTGTTTGGTCTGATAACTGTGAGAAGAGTTTTCAGATCTTGAAGAGGAAGTTGACCACAGCGCCAGTGTTGGTTTTTCCAGAGGCAGATAAAGGTTATACAATGTTTTGCGATGCTTCCAGGAGAGGTTTAGGCTGTGTGTTGATGCAAGAAGGCAAGGTTGTGGCCTATGCATCTAGACAGCTTAAGAAGAACGAAGAGAACTACCCTACTCATGATCTGGAGTTGGCTGCCATTGTTCATGCTCTTAAGACATGGCGTCACTATCTGTATGGTGAGACATGTCAGGTGTTTACAGACCATAAGAGCCTGAAGTATATCTTCACTCAGAAGGATTTGAATCTGAGACAGCGCAGATGGCTTGAGCTGATCAAAGATTATGAGGTGACAATCGATTACCATCATGGTAAAGCGAATGTTGTGGCAGATGCCTTGAGTAGGAAGTCAAGTTCAACAGCAGATGCATTTTCTATGGCATGTTTCAAGAGAGACTTGCTTGTAGATATGCGAAAGTTGAACCTAGACTTGGGAGTGTCAGGGTAGAGTGGGTTGATTGCACAGATGCAAGTCAAACCTACTTTCTATAGTCAGATTAAGGAGTTGCATTAGAGTGATGATGAGCTGTGGCAGGTTATGCAGCATATGTCGGAAGGGAGAATGCCAGAGTTCAGGTTTTTTGTTGATGGTGTGTTATATCTCCATGACAGGTTGTGTGTACCTGGGAACAGTGAGCTGAAAGAGCAGATTCTTGAAGAAGAGCATGCTTCTATGTATGCTATGCATCCATGTAACACTAAAATGTACATGAACCTCAAAGATTTATACTGGTGGCCTGGTATGAAGAGGGATGTAGCTGAATTCGTGGCCAGATGTGGGATATGTCAGCAGGTTAAATCCGAACATTAGAAACCTGCAGGTACTTTGCAGTCGCTTCCTATTCCTGAATGGAAATGGGAACACATCACCATGGACTTCGTGGTAGGGTTACCAAAGATGTATAGAGGTTCTGACTTGATATGGGTGATTGTGGATAGACTAACTAAGTCGGCTCACTTTCTTCCTATCAAGTCAACTTTTGATGTTCCAAAGCTGGCCAAGATATATGTGAATGAGGTAATCAGATTGCATGGAATTCCAGTTTCTATTATATCTGATAGAGATCCTAAGTTCACATCCAGATTCTGGAATCAGTTACACCGTGCATTGGGCACAAGGCTGAGGTTCAGTACAGCGTTTCACCCGCAGACAGATGGTCGGTCTGAGAGGACCATTCAGACTCTTGAAGACATGCTAAGAGCATGCGTTCTGCAGTTCAGAGGTAACTGGGAAGAACACTTAAGCCTAATGGAGTTTGCATATAACAACAGCTACCATTCTAGTCTTGGAATGGCCCCATATGAAGCTCTATATGGCAGAAAGTGTAGATCACCAGTTTGTTGGTACGAGGTTGGCGAGAAAGAAATTCTTGGACCTAAGATAGTCGATATGACTACAGAGAAGATATCTGTGATCAGGGAGCAGCTGAAAGCTGCTCAGGACAGGCAGAAAAGTTATGCAGAGAGACGACGTCAACCTCTTGAGTTTGAGGTTGGTGACGAGGTTTATCCGAAAGTCTCACCGTGGAAGGGAGTGTTGAGGTTTGGTAAGAGAGGCAAATTGACTCCTAGGTTTATGGGCCCATATCCTATCATTGAGAGGATTGGACCTGTAGCCTACAGGTTGGATTTGCCGTCTGAATTGTCTAATCTGCATGATGTGTTTCATGTATCCATGTTGAAGAAATGTTACCCTGGTACAAAGAAGATAGTAGACCCAGAACCAGCACAGCTCAGAACAGACGTGTCCTATGTTGAAGGACTGGTTCAGATAGTTGATCAGAGGATCAAGAAACTTAAGAATCGTGAGATATCCTTAGTAAAGGTTTTGTGGAGGAATCATAACCTAGAGGAAGCTACGTGGGAGCTTGAGTCAGAGATGCGTAACAAGTTTTCTTTTCTCTTTTAGGAATTTCGGGACGAAATTCTTATAAGGGAGGGAGATTGTTATAACCCGTTCCAAAGTTTATTGGTAAGCATTATGATTTGAGCCTAATTAAAGTTATTTGAGTTAACATATGTGTTTATGATGTGGTTAGTGAATCATTAACTTGATTTAGTTGAATTAAGCACATAAGATCAATTAGTGCATAATTAAGATGATTAATTTGAGTAAAGTAATAATTGGATGCAATTGGAATTTTGAATCAGTAAAACAATGTGATTAGCATGTTTTCATGCCTTGGGAGTGTAGTGGGCCTCATTCTTGAAAAGATGCAAAAGAAATCATGCTGATTAGACCTCCGAGGAAAAAGTTATAAGGATTTTCAGTTTCTGGGGTCAATTTAGCAATTTTTCCAAGGTTCTTACTTATAAACGATCCTTTTTCTTTCCTTTCCTTTTTCGTTTATCTTCTCCAGCGGTTGCCTCTGTGAAGTCGGCGCACAGGAGCTGAGTGGTGATCGGTGAAATTGAGGAGCAGTTGGCTCCGTTTTCCCTAACAACCCACCTCTCTTCTTCTTCCCTTCTTCTTTTCTCCTTCCTCTTCCCCTACCTCTTCCTTCCTTGGCTAGCGGCCACCTATTGCTTGGCCAAGCGGCACCTTGCGGCAGCCGTAGCTTGGGCGCCAAGGCAATAAGAGGAGGTTGGTTTGAGCTCTGTTTTGGAGGTACAAGCAAGAAGCTGTAGCCTCTATTCAAGTCCAACCATCGTTTGAACTCTCCGTCAACCTGTGCGTGAAGCAGCTTGCTACAGGACCGTAAAATTGAAATACCAAAGGTCGAAAGGCAACCAAATTCCACCCGGAAACAGGCCTTGGACACATTTCCGGATGAATCCGGACATCCCGAACCACTGTGAGTAGGAGTTCATTTAGTTATCATCATTTAACTCCTTCGTTGGAATTTTTCGGTAAACTGTGCATTTTTGCACTGATATCAGTGGTTATCAGGTGTTTTATCAGTATTTGATGAAACTTGAATTTTATTTTATAAATTGCTTCGGTATGATTATACATGATCTAGAACAGCTTCTTATCAGTGTAAAACAGTTCAATGATTTTATTTGGTTCAACGGAAACCAAAAGTGCTTAATGCAATTGTTGAAATAGATTTAATTAACTGAAATATTGCTGCTGTGTATGTTTGAACAATACATATAATTGACTTTCTCTATGAATACTCCTGTATATACAGAGTTGCAGTTGAAATTAGTACAATTCATAAATAAGTGTATTAATCCAGTTGTATGTTCTAAAGTAATGAAAGATATAATTGTGTTATAATAGACTTAGGTGCCCCAACACCGTAGAACCCCATTGCGCGGTCTGTACCTTTGGGGTAAAACGGTCAGCCCTGGGGATACGCCCAGGCATCAGAGACTCGTGTCCAACAAATACCGAATGTCTCGATGACACGAAGTCTGAGAGGTAGGATCCCTGTCAGCCCTGGGGATACGCCCAGGTATCGGAGATCCGAGAGAATGTCCCGGTCAGCCCTGGGGATACGCCCAGGCATCGGAGACTTAGAGACCCTCCGACTGTGCACTACAAGTTACGGGAGGAGTCCAGAGCACTCAGAGTTAGTGCAGTGAGGCCTTGTGAGCCTGAGAGTCCTGTGCAGACCAGGACGAGAAGTCAGACTTAGCATTTCCCGGGTGTGTCGCTAAGTCTTGTACGGTGGGATCGTAGTTCGCTACAGATCTTCATATGCAGAGTGAGCTGCATATGTTTGGGGCATAACTAAAATGTAATCGTATATGATCACAGTAAATTTAATATGTTAGTAGTTTAGAATCTTCTGTGTTAGTTGTTAATAATTGCCTAACTAATTAAGATATGCAGTTCCTGATATTTAATGCTTACAGTTATGCGATACCTGCTGCTATATAGAAATATGAACATTGCCTGATAGAATTATTATGCCATTAGAATTGCTCAGTATAGAACCGCTCTTATGCTTTATTACAATTTTATATATCTGATGAGTTGTTTAGTGATAGCTAAATGAAAGGCTATTCACTGAGCGAGTAGGCTCACTCCTCTACTCAAACATTTTCAGGTCAACAACAGCATCAAGAATCTGAAGGATCTTTCCATCCTAGTTTTTGGCAGTAGAAGGTATATGTAGTTAGTTTAGTTAGAGGTCTCTTAATCCTTTCCCCTCGGTCCTTGGGACATGGTGTGGGTGAGAGAGAGTATGTATGGTGAATGTGTAAAAGATGTAAATTAACTGTTATGTTTTACTTTCTGTTAAACAATGTTACATGTTGTAAACTCTGTTTATGTTCTCTAGCCAGTTTAATTGAAATGCTTCCGCAATAGTTTATTATGTTTTAGTTTACAGCAATAATCCGGATATCATTACGAGGTTTTTTTTTTAAAAAAAGGTTCTCAGTGATTTGTTTATGTGATAATCCCTCCGTCGTGCCCTAATCTCGTAATTGGTGGTTAGTGTGAGATCGGGGTGCGACAGTTGGGGAGGAGGCATCAATCCTCTAGAGTCATCAGTCACTTTGTAACTGCCTGCATCATAGGCGTTACGGAGAGGGGAGTTTTGTGGTTTGTGTGAGGGAGAGGTAAAGCCAGTGTTACTGTATTATCTAATTGAAAATATAGTTAATACAAAATTTAGCTATTCCTTCTGTAACTCCTTTAAGTGCAAGGCCAAATTCCATGGGGTTTTAACTATGAGTTTCCTTTCTATTTGACTAAGCTTTGAACTTATTCATATAATAAATTTACGAATGCAACTTATCTAACTCAATTTATCTCATAATTGATTCTAGTATCAATTTCTATTTATATTATTAATATTTCCCATTGATTCCAAATCAAGAATGGTCATGTTGAGAGTAACCGATGTGTTCAAGATCTAATCACAGAATATAGGAACAATAATAACAAATGGGACTATATGATACCAAAGTATGATAATTGATATTTAACTTAGGGACTTCATGGAGATATTTTCTCAAATGAGGATAATAGATATATTTTGACAAAAGGACTTGAATTGGATACTAAGATTTATCAAAGACCATGATATTGAATCAAAATAACTGATTGAGGTTTGAAATGATAGACAAAATTGCAAACAAGTTCAAGTTTAAGTAAAATAACTCAACATATATTTAGTATCCAAAATGGGGTACGTTACATAAGGTCACTTGGGATTAACTTCATGGGTGATTGGATATAACTGTAAGTGGTAGTTTGTTGATATGTATTCCCATAGAGCTAATCACATGATGATTGAATGGCACACTTGTAAATGATTGATTAATAATAAAGTCAATTTCGTCTATATGTATGTTTAATTATGAGATGATGATATAACATGTTAGATTTCTAAAGAATGATATTTCTCAATGACATATATCTTCAGGTTGAGGACCTAAACAATGAGAATATATGTATGATGAGAGTATTTACATTCTTGATGATGTCCCTAGTTATGTATTATTGTGGAAGGTAATAAACAACAATAATGCATAAGACTATAGTGTGTGTTGGTTGGTGACATAATTTCATTAGTCATGATATGTGATATCAAATCAAACACATATGTACTTGTTAGAGAATAGTGTACCAGACAGATCCGCCCTAAGAAGTGATACATGGATAACAGTCATAATCAAATCTCATAGAGATAGTGGTGATTTTGGTTCTTAAACGTGAAGTCAGTATACTCATCACATGTCATTCAATATATTTTGATATCATGAGGATTGATTGTGAGTGAGGTAGATGGGATATGCCCCTCCTGCGGGAGATTGATATCTCGAATTCTTGATAAGTGAGACTGAGAAATGTATGGACATACTCATGTGACTCAATATAAGATATGTGAACTCACATGCGTCTCATACAGTCTATTCTAGTTCAAGGAACATGGATTGAACATTAAGAGGATGACTATTCCATTCCTCAAGTTCAATCAGATATTAGAGATAAATGAACTATATGATCATAGTAATATTGATCATGAATTGTAGGTTGAAGTAGTTCTCCATCTTTCCAATTACTTGGGTAGCAATGATGTCTTGGTAAATAGTGCCCATTGCTCATGATGTTATCAAGTAGTCATTGACGTTCACTGCCAATGTAACTTGGGACCTATAGGGTCACACACATAGGATGCACCAAGAATAGGATTTTACTCATTAATTGTAGGTTGAAGTTGTTCTCCAGCTTTCCAATTATTTGGGTAGCAATGATGTCTAGCTAGAAAGTTATCATTGCTTGTGATGTCATAAATTAGTGATGGACATTGACTACCAATGTAACTTGGAACCTATAGGGTCACAAGCATAGGATGCACCTAGAATAGGAGTTTACTCATGAATAAGGTTTAACTTGATTGCTAAACTATTTAGGCATTCAATTTAAACAAAATTACCTAAAATTTTGATGACTGGTAATGTGAATCGACTAACCCAAGTGTTGAGTCCACCAACGCAAGTGTCAAGTCAATTTAAACTACATTGGTTGAACTAGAATGTGAATTGAGCTATTCATAATGTGAGTCGACCGATTCAAAATGTGAATCAACTAGTTGACCGATCAATAAGATTGGATCAAGGATTGATGTTGACACCATGTTGTACATTAATCGCCACATGGAAAGCCAATATGTTTGCGAATAGAAAATATAGTAAACTGACTAGTTCAAGTATTGAGTCGACCAGTTCACATGTGAAACAAATGATTCAAATGTGAATAGACTGATTCGTGATCCACATCAGCCAAAAATTTGTAAAAATTTGTCTCTTTGACTCCTAGATGATCGACAAACCTAGACCCTGACCCTCCTATAAATAGAGGGGAAGTCAAGGCTTTCAGAAGATACAACTAACACTGACAAACATTGTCCTATCATAGTTGTGGTAACATGAGAGCTTGAGCAATTGTAACATATAAAAGGGAGAGATAACCAAGGATAACAATTCAATGCTAGCACATCGACATTGAAGGGACAAACTCCTTCCCATTGGCTCTAGCCAGCACAACAAGAAGTTCCTAGTAGTACTCGTGGACTACATAGAGGCATGGAGGCTATTGAAGCCACGCAAAGAGAAAGTCATCAATTGGAGTTCATGGTGCTACACTAGGAGGTCACCGTCGACAAATGTCCAGGTGCTTCTTGAGAAAGAAGTAGGTCACTGCAAGGATTGTCACTGGACTTACTCCAAGACCAGGTATATGCCTTGCAAACCCACTTTCCTAAATACACCATTGTTGATGCAATCTGCTTGTTTGGGATACACACATAAATTTTTTGTTTTTTCTGCCTCATCCGTAGTCTTAAATCCCAACAATGGTATCAGAGCCACGTCAATTTATAGTGTATTGGGATTTAATTGATATGATCATATTTTGTTTTATCTTTTATTTATTGCATGTGATGCCAATACTTAAAATGATTAATGTTCATTTCTTTTTAAAACCACATACACTCACACACACACCCCCACACACACACCCCCCCCCACACACACACAGATATATATATATATATATATATATATATATATATATATATATATATATATATATATATATATGCAATCAATATGTGTAGCCCTAAAATTTGTTTTAATGGTGGATGAATGTGCAGTTGTTGCTAGAAATCCTTTGTGGATGTGAGTGCTTGGTTGAATAGTTTTATTTATATTATTATTCATTTTTCATATTGAGCCTCTCTTTTCTTTCCAAATGTATTGATGTTCTCCTCCCCATACTCCCCTCAAATGTAAATCGAGGTTTCCCTTTTACAATGTAATAAGTTAATAGGAATATAATAGTTTTAATTTATGTTTTGGGAAAGAGAAGTCATTCTGCATCAGGTGAGTGGACCAAATGGGAAGTCGAGTTAGTTGGACAGAGGACCAAGGAGGCCAGTTGCTAGGAGGAGCAAATCCATTGACGGAGGCCCAACCGATCAACTAGAGGATTCCATTCAACCACATGAGCTAGAGCCAATCAACCTACCGACGGAAGCCAATGGACTGATCAGGAAATCCAACCAATCGAATGGAGGGTCCTGCTACTTGATCGGCCTATTCCAACAACATATTTATAAGAACATGTTACTACATAAGATGTATGATCTTAGGTGGTTGCAATTATTTGTGGCTTCAAATAATTTCATTATTATGGCCATAACCATCACTCATATGTTTTATGATTGCATATTTTGTTTGTGGATATAGCATGTATGTGATACTAATTGTAAGTATGTGGTGATTCGCTATGTATATGCATTTATAAATACAAATACCTCAATTAAATATTAAGTCTTATATGCTTTCCATGAGCAAAACACATGAAAAACTTGATCTACTAAGCAGGGGCCACCCTAGCGTGGTGTGTCGTCTATCTCGTAGAAGTGTGATGATAGATATGTGGGTCTTCCTCTGCATGGTGCATATTCTACCGTGTTGGCTTTTGGGTCAGGCTTAACTAGTCAGACTTGATGAGATTAAGTGACTAGAAACATATATATGGATTGTGACAAGGAGTTGTGCACACCATCTATCCAAGTGTTACATTAAGATGCAATTAGAAAAATTTTCCTACCTAAATAGTCAAGTCATGGGCGATCAACCAAAGCTAACTCATGATTTGATGAAATTCAGATCTTGGCTCACTAGAAGGTTGTGTGTTGCAATCTTCCAAATTGATATTGAGGCTATCAATTTGAATAAAATAGTGGGAGTGACAATTAGTTAAGGCTTAATGAATATTTTCAATATTATCAAATCAAATCAAAAGTGTTTTGACAAATTGCAAATTTTATTTTTTAGAAACTAATGACAAACATAAACATGTTTTCATCATGATCAGACCTTGCTAAGGACAAGATGAATGGGAATAACTTCCATGACTAGTTCAGGATGTTGACAAATGTTCTCACTCAAGAGCATGCACTCTATGTCCTAGAGATACCAGCTCCAGATGAACATGCTCCCATCATGACTAAGGCTGACATGGATGCTTACAAGAATTACTCTAAAGATTTCATGGATGTCAAGTGCCTACTGATGTGCTCAATGAACTATGAGCTGTAGAGATAGCATGAGAACATGGATGTTATTGTGATGGTAACACATCTTAAGAACATATACAAAGATGAGGCAAGAAGAGAGTTATGATGTCTAAAAGGTGTTGTTCAAGTGCAACATGGATGAAGAGATCTAGTAGGTACTCATATACTCAAGTTGATTGGTTATTTAGAGAACCTTGCTAGACTGCGATTTCCCTTAGTCCAAGAGTTGGCCACAAATGTGATTCTACAGTCAATTTCTGAAATCATACAACTAGTTTGTCATAAACTACAACATGAAAAATTTTTGGCAATCCATTGTCAGAATTACTTGGCATGTTGAGGAAAGCTAAAGTATGGATGAAGAAGTACAAACCCAACTCTGTGATGATGATCGGAAGAGGCAAAGGGAATCCTAAGGGCAAAGGCTAAGCTAAGAAGAGTTCTAAAGCTAGCCAAAAACCAAATTATTCTACATTGAAAGCTAAGGGAGGAGTAAATAATGAAGGGAAGGCCACCATTGTCACCAACGTGAACACTGTAAAAAGAACTTTGCTCTTTAACTGGAGGAAATCAGGAAGAAGAAAAAGATAGAGATCTCCACCTCAGGACACATGAAGAAGTATGTGAAGCAAGAATTGCTGCCACTACTGGAATTTGCCATTCATATAAGCCTAATTGGCATGTAATATAATTAGGAATTACTATTATGTAGCTTCCATACATAAAACCATCATTTATCTTGTATGGACAAGAATATTATGAATATCTAATGTTTTGTTTTGGAAGATTAGATCTTATATGGCAGTATCTTATGTCTCATAGTCTATACTCGATAGTTCTACAAACAAATATGTATGACACATATACTGAATGACTCGATTATTCAAACAATGTATACCGATAGCATTCTCATCTAAAGCCCATATATAAGAAATGCATTTCTAGAATCCATAAAGATGGTTGTCTAGACTCTTTTGAATTTTGAACCAATAGAGACATGCGAGTCTTATATGTTGGGAAATATGACAAAAGCACCTTTCACTAGAAGTAGTGGGAGGGTGATTATTATATTATGCATGCTACATATTGATGTATATAGACCCTTTGGAAAAAAAATCTAAAAGTAGTTACAAGTGCCTCATTATATTTGTTGATGATCTCAATAGATATGGTAGATTGTATTTAATGAAATACAAGTTTAAATTTCTTGAAGTGTTCAAGGAGTTCATGAATAAAGTGCATAACCAATTTGGCATAAATATTATAACACTTTGATATGATTGACGTGGAAAATATTTTAAACCAACAATTTTAGGACCTTTTTGGGATGGTGATAATGTATCACAATGAACTACATCTGAAACATAATGATGTATCAAAAAGAAGGAATCACACCCTGTAAGTCATGGTGCAATCATCAATAACTCTAGCTAATCTTCCAATTTCATTTTTGGGAACATGATATGCACTAAACAATGTACCGTATAAATTGGTTCAAAAGATACCATATGAGATATGGCATGGAAAGTGTCCTGGTATGTCTTTTAAAAGGATTAGGAGTAAAAGCTTATATAAGAAAATAGTTTCTTGAAAATCTTTGTCTACAAGTCACGTATATATTATTTTGTTTAATACTACATTTATGTTCCTATGCGACAACAAAAGTATTTGTTGCATGGATGGTTGTATTCCTAAAAGGAAGGAGGTCCAATAGGAATTAGGAGAGCCACAAATTGTTGTGGAATTTCAAATTCCTTATGTAACACAAAACCTCATAGATCTAGTAGAACACACCTTGATCTTGGAAGTTTATGATATCTTATAACTCAAGAAGGTGGTAAGTTGGTCATAGATGATCAACCAACAACCTACTTAAAGGTTATTGAGATTAGAGTATGAGAAATGGCTTGAAGCCGTTGTATCCAAGATGGACTCCACATACACCAATAAGGTATCTATAATGAAATTGTTCTTACCCCAATCCCAATTCCACTACCTAGACAATGATAAAGGGATTGGAGTGCCCGTCCCTAGGTGTCCCAAATGAATCGCACACACTGGCATATATAATATGACATAATAACTCAAAATTTAAAAGATTTAAAGGAACTAACCAACTTGATAAATGATTTTGTAGATTTATCCTTGTCATCAGAGTTTGTCAACTGCAAAAGCAATCTTGGTCACCTATCATGTTTGCCTAAATTGAAAATCATGACCCAATCAATGCAAATACATTGGTACACTTTCAAATTTGAAAAAGAAACTAGTAGTTATAATGAAAATATAATGCTTGGAAGAATGTATTAGAATCCACAAGCAACAAACAATGAGTACAAAATGAACATGTTCAAACTTTGAGCATCTCTCATTTACAATTTCCATTATACTTGAGAAGACATTGCGCTCACTAGGGCTAATGCCATAACCAACATTGTATAGGATGGGCCCAAGTAATGAGATACCATGGTACCCTCCAATGGCTAATGCCTTAACCAATATACTATAGGATGGGCCTTGGTAACGAAATACCACAGTACCCTCCAAAGTGTATCCTTACCCTAACAATATAGGTAGGTGCATCGATGTTTGTATCCTTACCAAAAGGTAGTTGCAACAAGGTAAGACAAGTTTGTATAATGGAGGTTTAATTAATGTTCGAGTTTGATAAATTAAATATACAAAAAATAAAACCTTATTCATAGGGAACAATAGCTCAAACAAGTATAGTAGGCTACGCATATGACTCGTACTTATAATACACAACCAAAAATACCATAGTTAAGGTCAATATGATGATAAAACGTCCCTCTCACCAAAGATTAGAGTAATAAGATCCTTGAGAGTCAAAAGTAGGGTCAAAGTCAAGTCCTGGCACCATAATGGGTATCCATGCATTAGTATTTTATCCAATAATATGGAAGGGTGACAAGGACCAAATTGCGGTTCCTTAAACCTCATTATTGTTCTTAGTGTGGTATCACATTATTGACCAATATTCCAATCTATAAAGTATTCCAAGTCCAACATCATATTCTGACATCATATCATCTATGATAATGGATGATCCACACCTAATCTATAATGAGCACTTAATCTCTATATCATCGTCAAAGGTGAGGTCCAAGGGTCAAGGTCATGGTTTTCATCAATACTAATCATAACTTTAGGGTACATAAATCATATTCAAGAATCAACAAGTCAACAAAGTCAGATCTAGATCCTTCCTAAATGTATTAGATGCAAAACGTTGGATGTATTATTTGGGTAATAGATCCAAAACTGATTCTACAAGATTTCATGATATCAAGTAAAAATTTAGATGAAGTTTTGAACTTGTTTTGCAAGTCAACATCAAAGACCACTAGATAAATATAATTTGGAAAAGGATAATTAATTAGATGTTGAAAGTATTTCCATTGTGTACGACTCATTCTTGCGATCAAAATGGACTATAGATTTGATATTTCATATCATATGTAGAAGATATGAACATCGTAAGAATTCTAGAGAGAGAGTACAAATCTAAGGAGAGAGAAATAGATCATGGTACTATAGCACCATGGTTGTGCCATGCCATGGAGTTGGGGGAGGGAGAAAGAGGGCATGAGGGAAAAAGTCAAGGGTATGGTTGCATTTATGAGGAAGAAACGAACTCAAAAGAAATCTTATATAGATGTGAGTGTCTAGGGTTAAGGTATATTCTGGCCAAGTTTGGAAATGGCAGAGGCTTCCCAAAGGGGATAGAATCTTCACGAAGGTGCAGGATTGGGGAAAGCAAATAGGTGGGAATATGCAGAATCTGAAGATGAAGAGGAAGAACCAAAAACCTAGTAAAATGATCTAGAAAAGACTGAGATCATGATGTCCTCTACCCAAGAAGTGGATGAAACCCAATATACCCAAAATAGGGGATGATCTACTGGTGAGAATCCCCACCCTGTGTCAGTTGGGTGCCTACATGCGTCCCATTAAGGGCTATTTTCGGCCCAAATACAAGTAAAAAGAAGTATAAATGGGTGTTTTCAAGTGCAATATTTGTGAATTTTTAGAGAGAACTAGGAAGCTCCATTTGAACTGAAATTTGGATACAAGGCTTAAAACATGGTCCAGAATATCCAAAAAAAATTGAGATTCAAAGTACAAAGATAAATATAGGGCTGAAATAAAAGATTAATAAGTCTAGTATAAGTAGAAATCAATTTAGTGATATTATCAAATTCCTCAATTAAGTGTCACTAATGTCTTCAAATCATACTATTATCCAAAATCCTTCCAAAATTAGTGTTTGATAACTCTTTGATGATGAAGTGGGGTTATTGGGTAGAAGAAATATAGAACTAAATTTTAAAATCAAAGGGTGAAAAATCCACTTTATCACATCCCTCCCCCTTAAAGGGAATATTCTCCTCAAAATTCAAAAATATATTCAAATACTAGAACTATTTATTCCATGTAATATCCTCAAAATTATGATTGCGTCATAATAAAAAATCCCTTTATACACTTGTATTGTTCACCTGGAGGTCAAAGGATCATAGTTCACTGATCTATTTCAATTTCAAACTGTTTATATATCAAGTAAGGATCAAGTCGACAATTGATATTATCTTTCATGGATTAAATTGGGTCACGATCTAATAAAATCAAGATTCAAATATCAAATCCTTTTTTCTGGCCAATCATTCAAAGTAGGGTACTATATCCTATTTCATACCATAATCTTTATCATTTATCCAAAAGCAACAATCTAGAAAATCTTAAGACATCCATGTCCATTCATAGTAAAAACTAATCAAGGTTGATAATGATGAGACCTATGTCACTTTTAGAAAATTAACCCTATAATCGAAAACATCATCCACAAAATTATCACCGAGTCAACATCTTCAAGATCTGAGTTTTTGGGTCAAAGGTCAAAATTTTGATGATCCTATATTAAGTCAAATTAATAGAGTTATTGGGTCAGTAGTGTAGTAATACCAACATTTTAGGGTTCTAACTTCTGCATCTCCTAAGTGGGGTTATATGACAATGATAGAGATTCATATTTCAACAATTCAAAACAAACATCATATTTCACTATCATGATTTTATGTTCAAAATCAATGGATGGTCCCTCCCAGTCCACATGAGAGTCACACCCTAAATCATAAATCAAGTGACTCCACATGGTCAATTTTAAAAAAAATTGAGATTTTGGACTATGAAAGTCACTAGTTATATATCAAGGGTGATCTTAAGATCCAAAAAGGTTGATTATATCAGTTGCATGAATATCAAGATCCATAATCATGTATCAAGATTTCATACATCATTATCAATAGTCAAAGTTTAGACATCAAGGTCATATGTACAAATATTTCAAAGCTAGAATTTAGATTCCCATTTAGACCTTAGGGAAGATCATTCATCCATATTCAATAATTGAGCACCAATTGAGCGACATTCAAGCAACATTTGTGATATCAATCACCAATCTTATTACCATGGTATCGAGGTTTGATGAATGATATCGACCTAGGTCTTTCTAGGAATTTAGAAACAAGCTATAGTCAATATTGTATTTCAATATAGATTTAAGATCAAAAATAAATATTGGAGACTTAGGTCAAGGAATCAAAATCGAGTGGAAGGATTTACCTTTCTAAAATCTAAATAATCAGTAAGATGACAATTCAGAGGTAGTCATGACTAGGGATGTGACCAAGGTTAGGGGAGTCATATGTCAACCAACACCCTAGCCTAACACATTAGTACTCATAGTCATCAAAGTGTTTATCATAGCAAAAATAGGAGTATGAATTATCAACTTGTACTTCATAAGGTCATGGTATCAAAGATCAAGGTCATAAATTGGAAATTAGTATTTCATAATTTTGCAAACTTGGTATCATAATGTAGCCCTCTTCCTTTCATATATCAAGGAAAGGATGCCTATTAGAAATATAGAAGTCAAATTGAGAACTCAAGAACTTAAGCATAATAGGGTGTGGTCAAGAATTCATATTATTCAAAATTGGGTCTTGTAAAGAGGCATACTAGTCAATAGGGAAGTTTCTCTTGTAACAAGCCTTCACATCAAGATGTAGGGGTCCAAAGATGTAATTGTATCAAGGTATGGGGCATGATACATATCAATAGAGAAAAATAAATTTCCACCATATCATGAATTTACCTCAAACATAGAAAGCACTTGTATCTGATTTGGATCATGTTCAAGACTATTTTCATATATCAATTAGCAATTTCAATTCAAGATCAGATGGCATGATATCGGTCCATACTTTTCAAAATTTTATATCATTTTAGTTGTTCCCCAAGCTACCCAAAAATAGAGAGAGTACATGTCAAGTTAAGACACTCTATTAGAGACAAGAAGACCAGAAGTCATCCTACTAGTTTCAAATAGGTGGCTAGAGGTAGTCCTTAAAGAAAAGATAAGAAGCGAGATGACTCTAGGTTTAAAGAAAAACCCTTCTGGGTCAACTTTGGCCAGGTAGAGCAGGGAACCCCAGACACCATTGTGAAATGGATAGGAGGTCATTATTAGCCAGAACCCTGAGCCTAGACACCATAGTTTTAAAAATACAATTTTTTAGGGCTTCCTAAGTTTAAGAGACTTGATAAATTATTTACCAAATGCATATGAGAGTGTGTATGCTCTAGTACCAATTGTCATGGAACTGTTCTTACCACAATCCCAATCCCACTACCTAGAGAGTAATAAAGGGATTGGAGCGTCGATCCTTGGGTGGCCCAAATGAGTCTTACATACTAGCACACATAAGAATTAATAACTCATGAAATAAAGATTCAAATGAACTAACCAACTCAATAAATGATTTTGTAGATTTTTCATTGTCATCGAAATTTGTCAAATTTGGAAGAGATCTTGGTCATCTATCATTTTTCCCTAAATCAAAAATCATGACCCAATCAATACAAATACATTGATATGCTTTAAAATTGAAGAAAAACTAACAATATTATGGAGAATAATGCTTGGTGGAAAGTATTATAATCCACAAGCAACAAACAATGAGTCCAAAATGTCAAATGCTCAAAATTTGAGCATCTTTTGTTTATAATTTACGTGATACTTGAGAGGACATTGTCACCAGGGCCAATGCCATAACCAACATTCTACAGGATGGGCCCAGGTAACGAGATACCACATTACCCTCCAAAGGCTAATGCCTTAACCAACATACTACAATATGGACCTAGGTAATGAAATACCAAATTACCCTCCTCTGTGTGTCCTTACCCTAACAATATGTGCATGTGCATCGAATCTTGTGCCTTTACCCAAAGGCAGGTGCAACAAGGTAAGACAAGTTTGTATAATGAATGTTTTAATTTATGTTTGACTCTATTAAGACTAAATATATGGAAAAACAAAGCTTTATTCATTGGGAAAAATATCTCAAACACGTAGAGTAAGCCAAAACATATGACTCATACTGATAACACACAACCAACAATACCATAATTAAGGTCAATATGAGAATAAACCATACCTTTCATTGAATATTAGAGTAAGAAGATCCTTGAGAGACAAAAGTAGTGTCAAAGTCAAGTCTTGGCACCATAATGTGTATCCATGCATTAGTATTTTGTTCAATAATATAGAGAGGTCACAAGGACCAAATTAGGGTTCCTTAAGCCCCATTATTGTTATTAGGTTAGGTATCAAATTATTGACCAATATTCCAATCTATCACATTTTTCAAGTCCCACATCATATTCTGACATCATATCATCAATGATAATGGATTCACCACTGATGAGTATATTTATACCCATCTTTGCATACAATTTTATCTCCCTTTTAGAGGTTGGTGTGTATTGTTCCCTAGTTTTAACCTTAGATTAACTTAAATGATATTATCTACCCTTTTCTATACATTAACACATTTCATATGCTTTTCATGTAGAAACGGACAACAATACACTTTATTTCCTAGAAGGATGCTCAATCCCTCATGATGTCATATCTTAAGGGAAGGAAGGCCCTAGAAGATATGCAGTGTTCACCTTCCAATCACCCAATCAAGCAATCAACTTTGCCAGTTGCCTGACTCGAGCCACTCTCTACTTGAAGTCTCCTAGATTCTACAGTTTTGATGTGCGCTCTCTACACCCATCCTGCCCCATTTCAATCCATGATGGTTCACTACACAACTAGATACGAGGTCCAAATTGAGTAACCCACGTGAGTCACCCGGTGGACCGAGTATGGGCCATGCAATTAGCTTCCTTTGACCATATGCATTCAATAATAGGGTTTCAACAGCAGGAATGAATCTATAAAAGGGAACCCTTATCATCCATTCTAAGGGTATATAATGATTTTTGGAAGCCACATCTATGCAGAAAAAACCCTGGCTAGGAGAAAGGAGGAGGCAGCCGCAGTGGAGAGACTGATCTTCCTGCACTAGGCGTCATGGCCCCTTCTATTGTTCTACCTATCTCTCTACTGTTGTCTCTCACTGTGAGAAATAGATGTTTGTGCTGGGGCATAGGGACTAGCCCCAAAAACCCATATTATATTCTAACTTGTATCTAAACTCAAAAATACTATTAATAAATAAAGTATCATTCTTCTTATTTCCTTGCATTATAAATTGACATCTATCATTCCATGTATATATTATAATTGTGGATGTGCATGTTGTTGTAATCATGATTAGGACTTTAGAACAATCTTATTATCTCCCTAAGGTGTCAGCAAGGGATTGTGAGGTGATTGGGTTACGATTTGCTAATGTGTTGATATTGGTCGGCCATAGTTAGGGTGTCTAATAAGATAAACTAGGAACTTAGATACCGAGACTGGTCAGTTTCAAGGAAGTTTAATCCATGCAATGATTTGTATCCCTTGAGGGTCTATTAGTTAAACCTTTATTTAGTAAACTATTATTCATGGGTTGAAATATTGCTAGAATAATCATGAAAGCTCTGGAAAGTGAAACCTTATGCCTTGGTCCTTTTTACTATCATTTATTTACTTCTTTAATCCTTGTTTCTAATGGAAGCAATTTAGTTTAATCATTTTAATCAACTTTCTTGGTGATAAATATTACTCTCAACACTTATGAGTATATACAAAACTACTTAAAATGGTTGTCCTTTGGGTTTGATCCTTAAGTATATTGCAATAAGGCTTCCATTTATGTGGAGTGGGGAATTAGTGCACAACTTTTGGTTAAACCTAACGATTATTCCCCTTAGGGTTTTTATTGGTGCGACATTCATAGCCCCTTCAAAATTGGCACCATTGTCTGGGACAACGGTAGTTATATATTCTATAAGTTTAAGTGTATTTAGGGTTTTTCTTTTTGTGTTTGAAATATTGAAAATCTTCTAGAACTCTACTCATCTACTCACGGTCATTCTACCCTTTTTCAAGTACTCCTAGAACATGAGAAGATCCAAAAGTCTTGACTCTGAATTTTTATTTGATCCTAAAATTGATAGAACTCTCTAAAGGCTTTATAAAGAGAAAGCCATGGTAGACACAACAGATGTGGAAGCAGCTATTTAAGCATGAATTGAAGTGTCTATCACAGCTCATCGAGAACTTCTCACCATAGAAGCCATGATGCAGGCTGAAGTTGAACTAAAGACAAGCCTAGAAGCTGACCAAGCCACATAACACGCCAAAGAATTAAGGGATTTTTCTATCCCCAAAGGTACCAAATTGACTCATCCATTCCAACCATCAGGAAATCGCATCAATATCAGGGCTTGATGGGTCAATCTTTTGCAAAATTCTACCTTCACAGGAAGGATTTGAGATAATTGTTGTGAATATCTCCTAAAATTCATAGAAGTTTGCTTGATGATGAAGCCATCGTGAACCACTGATGAGGCCATGCGATTATAACTCTTTAAATAATCCTTGACCGACAAAGCTAGAGCATGGTACAAAACCCTTAGAGGGGACCCAATCACAACATGGGTAGCTCTAGAAAATCAATTTCTAGAGGAATTCTACCCGCACTCGATGACATACTCGATCAGAGGACAAGTCACAAGATTCAACCAAGTGTCTAAAGAATCTATGTATGAAGCATGGGATAAACGAACTCCTGTGCAAGTGCCCACATCATGTCATTCCCAAAAACAAAATTATCAAATATTTCTATCGGGGTTTCGATGACGAGACTAAGGAGGTTCCTTGACTCCTCCTCTAATAGAAACTTTATGTGGTAGAGTTTTGATAGTGCATTGAAGATCATCAACCTTGTTGCCGATAATTAGATTCATTGGGCCAAACCCTCAAGAAAAGGCATTCTTAAAGTAGCTATGGTAGAGGATCATTCAGAACTCAAATCCATATATGAATCACTAAAGGCTCTCTCTCAAGCAGGATAATTTCGAAAAGTCTTTCAATGCATATGAGAGGAAGAACCAGACACCCCAAGTGCAAATTATTGTGCCCTCCTATGAGTTTTTCCATGCAATTAATCACAACACGATTCATTGCCAACAATTCTATGTTGCATTCCATGAGCATGAAGATGAGCAATATTATATAGTGATCAAAGCTGAAGATGTCAATTCTACCCATACTATTCTAGGGCATGAGTACTACAATCCAAATCAGGATCACAAACACCCTAGTTTCCAATAGGGGAACCCAAGAAGAGCCGAGAGCCCCACTTAGTAGACCCCTTTTTAGGACACTCAAGCTAGGGCACCATCAAACTACACTAGCCCACGCAATCAGGGAAACTATAGATTTTATTTCCAAAGTAGGAACTACCAGTAGGGGCAGCAATATCAGAATCCAAATCAAGCCCCACAAGATGCCGATTGAGCCATCTACAACAAAGATCCAGTAAAGATACTCCAAAAGATGATGGTGACATACTAGACTCAACTAGCCAACACCAATTCTAATCAAAAGGCATTAGAGTCATAGATCGCTCAATTGACGGATACCCAACAGCCCCCAGTGGGTTCAATTATTGGTCAATTAGAAAACAATCCCAAACACCCAGAATAATTGAACACAATAGTAATGAGGTTTGGGAATGTGTACTCTACACCCATGACCACTATTGCTGTGTCAGAACCTCCTTATAAAATGGAAGCACTTCAGTCAGAGCCTTTAGTCACTTGAATTACCAACTGAAGATTAGTCCAGTAGAAGCCTAGATACCAGACCCCCTATGACATTAGGTCTTCCAGGCACCAATGAGAACTCAACTGTGGTAACACCAACACTCAAACCTGGATCACCAACAACACTAGATGCACCTATGTATAAACCTTGTGTACCCTATTCAGGACACCTCAAGTAGACTAAGATGGATGATAGATTCATGAAGTTCAAGGATACCATGAAGAAGTTCCAAGTTGACATCTCATTCCTCGATGCACTAGCTGAAATGTCGACTTGGTGCAAATATCTCAAGGCCCTTCTATATAGAAAGTACATGATCAAGGAGTGTGAAACTATGAAGCTAGAACAAAGTGCCTCCGATATAGTGCAGAATCATATGCCTCAAAAGAAAAAAAATATCCTATCTCATTTGGGATAGATTTTTTCTTAGGAGATGACACATGCTACAAGGGACTTGCCGACCTATTCACAAGAATATCAAGTATGCCATATACCTTGTGCCAACATCTTAGATTCACTTATCTCCTACCCAAGCTATGACCATTCAATTGACTGATACATCAATTACAAATCCCTTGAGGATCATTGATGACGTTCAGGTTAAGTTAAGGAATGTGTACATTCCCTGTGATTTTGTGGTCATGAACATTAAAGAAGATGATTGATACCCATTGATTTTTGAGAGACCCTTTTTAGCCATGAATGAGCCTTAATCGATGTCGAAGCCGGAACTTTGTTCCTACATTAGGGAAAAGAGACTCTCGAGTACTGAGTTTTTCAGGGCTTGAAGGCCCCCAATTTCTCCAAAGAAGTCTTCTTGTTAGACTGTGTCGATGAGCTAAATCAATTGAGACTTATGCCTAATGAAGATCCCCTACAAATCACATTAAATGGTGAGGGTGCTGATGAAGGGAACTCTCAAGTAGCCATGTATGTCAAGAACCTAGATGTTGAAATAGAAGATGGAGGCATTAAAGTGTTTAAAGATCTGAGGAAGGCAAAAGAAATTGCCAATGAGGTAGCAGTACAGATGCAGACTAAACTGAAGACACTATGCAAAGGACTCAAGTATAGATTCCTTAATGAGGAAAACATGTGCCTAGTAATAATCAGCTTCAAGCTCAAACCTGAAGAAGAAGACACGTTGATGACCATGCTGATAAAGGGGAAGAAAGCTTGGGATATAGAATGAATGATCTTACTGGAGTCAGTACAACTCTCTGCATGCACAAGGTACCGATGATAGAAGACTACAAACCCTCATGAGACCTACAATGCAAACTCAACCCAAAGATGAAAGAAGTTGTGTAGAAAGAGATGGTCAAAATTTTATTTGCCAATATTATATACCAGATCTTTGATTCTCAGTGGTTGATCCCTATTTAGGCGGTGCCAAAGAAAGGTGGAACTAATGTCTTAAAAATTATCAAGGAGAACTCATCCGCACATGGATTGTTATGGGCTGGAGAATTGTATATTGATTATCATAAGTTGAATAAGGAAACCAGGAAAGACCACTACCCACTTCCATTTCTAAATCAGGTCCTAGAGAGACTTTTTCATCAAGAATACTTCTGTTATTTGGATGGTTACTCCAAGTTATACCAAATTCCTATTCATCCTGATGATCAAGAGAAAACCACTTCCACCTACCCATTTGGGACATATGCTTTCCTACATATGTCGTTTGGTCTTTGAAATACCCCAACAACCTTCCAATGGTATATGTCTGCCATGTTTTATGGGTTTATAGAATCCATCATGGAAGTCTTTGTAGAAGACTTCTCTATTTAAGGGTACTCTTTCAAGAAATTCCTTGACAACCTATCCATGGTTCTAGCCAGATGTGAGGAAGCAAAACTAGTTCTAAATTGGGAAAAGTTCCACTTCATAGTGTGTGAAGGTATTGTCTTGTTCCATAAAATATCCAAACAAAGGAATTGAGGTCGATCCAACCAAAGTGGAAGTGATTGAGAAGCTACACCACCTACAAATGTGAAGTAAATTCATGCTTCTCGGCCATGGTGGTTTCTATTGGAGGTTCATACATGATTTTGCAAAGATTGCAAAACCCCTCACTAACATCATGCTAGAAGAAGCTGATTTTGATTTCAATAAAGACTGCATGAAGAGCTTCTCCACACTAAAGAAGGCCCTAACTACTACCCCTATAATATGTGTGACCGATTGGTAACAACCTTTTGAAATTATGTGTGAGACAAGTGATTATGTGGTTAGAGTCATTTTAGGGCAACACATCGACAGTAAACAAGTTATCTATTACACCTTGAAGACTCTGCTTGAAGCTAAATGAAACAATACCACTACAGTGTGAGAGATATTGTGTACACTTTTGACAAGTTCTGATCCTATTTAGTGGGATTAAAAGTCAAAGTCTACACCGATCATGTAACTATCAGATATTTGATGACAAAGAAAGATGCAAAGATAAGGCTTATTCCATGGATCTTTCTTCTGTAGGAATTTGATCTGGAAATTAGAGATAAGAAAGGAAGTGAAAATGTTGTTTCCTGATCACCTCATTCGACTCAATAGTGAAAATGATAGAGAAATAACCATTAAATAATCCCTCCCATATGACCACCTGTTACGACTCAAGGTAAATTGGCCTTGGTATGCTGATTGTATCAATTATTTTTCTGTAGGAATCATTCACTCAGAACTCACAGGACAAAGAACAAAGATATTTTTACATGATGTCTTAAAATTGGGATGATCCGTATCTCTTTAGGTTGTGCCCAGATAGGCTCCACCAATGGTTTGTTACACATGAAGGATAACAAGATATCCTATAATGGCTCCACCAATGGTGTGTCACACATGCAGAATAACAAGATATCCTACAACATTTTCATTTCAGGCCTACATGAGGACACATGTCTGCCCAGAAAATTGTAGCCAAAATATTACAATGCAGGTTCTATTGTTCGACCATTTTCAAAGATGCTTATGACCATACTCACCTATGTGATCAATGTCAATGCAAGGTGACATATCTAAGCAAGATCAGATGCCCCTTATGTAATGACAAGAGTTAGAAATTTTCAATGTATGCAACACTAACTGCATGGGCCCATTTCCACCCTCATGTGGATTTTCATACAACTTGGTAGAAGTTGATTGTGTCTCCAAATGGGTGGAATCCATCCCCACAGTCTCATGTGATTCAAAACATGTCATTAAAATGTTCAAGGATATTATCTTTCCTAGATTTGGAGTACCAAGAGTCGTCATTTCAGAGGGGAGATCGCATTTCACTGAAAAAAAGTCTAAATCATTGTTGAGAAATTATGAAGTAAATCACAAGACGGTAGCACCCTCAGACAAGTAGTCAGGTCAAGGTCCCTAATTGAAAGATTAAAGACATATTGGAAAAAATTATGAGCAAAATAAGGAAAGATTGGGCTTTGCAACTTAGTGATGTTCTTTGGGCCTATCGAACCACTTTCAAAACACAATTGAGTACAACCCCTTTCTGTTTGGTTTATGGGAAATCATATCACCTCCTAGTGGAGATGGATCATAAGGCTAAATGGGCCATAAAAGCCCTCAATTTTGATTTATCCACTGCTAGGGAACATCGTCTGCTATATTTCCAAGAGCTAGAAGAACTCAAGATGACCACATATGAAAGCGCTCACATGTATTAAGAACAGACTAAAATTTGGAATGAAAATAAAATAAGAAGGAAGGATATTTGAGTAGGAGACCTTGTCCGAGTCTATAATTCAAGATTTCTTGTGTTCCCGGGAAAGTTAAAAACCCAATGGTACATACCATATGTGGTAAAACATATCTACCCTCATTGTGCAAATTGTTTTATGGGATAAGCTCATGGGCAATTTTGTAGTGAACATCCATAGAATTAAGAGATACCTTATCACTGATGATTTTAGTCTTTGAGAAGGCAAACATATATTTGTGGAAGAAACACACAACCAACATAAAGAATCACAAATTCTTCACCCACTACCCAGTCCTTGATGATGCTCATGGGTCAGGTCCGTGACATTAAGCCAGGATGCTTACTAGGAGGTAACACAGTCACTTCTTTGTAGTTTTTCTCTTTCCTTCTCACTTTTATTAATTCTTTAAGCTCATTTCTCCTTTAGGTGGAATTTAATTGTCACCACATTTAGCCAAATGATGTTAAAACAAGGTGCTTCTGGGAGGCAACTTGAATTTTACTAACATAGCCTCTTTCCTTTTATAGCTATTTTGCTGAAGAGAAAAAAGAGAGAGAGGGAGAGGGGATTGTTGAGTATTCTTTCTCGTAGAAAGAGAAATCCTTTTTCTTTCCCAGTCATCTTGCGGTTGATCCCAGAGAACCCTATCATAAAGCATTTACTTTGCCTGACGAGTCACCTGACTTGCTGAGAAAATGACTAGCTCAACAAAGGCTCACTTTTTTCACTTGGCAATTGAAGAACCCCCCTTATCACTTAGAAAACCTCAAACCAGAGAATACACCAACATGGCAAGCAACAAGATCGAACACATCAAGATGGATGTAACTTCCAAATTGGGCCAGAGAAGCAAAAAGCTTGTCTTTCGATGTTGCTTACAGCCACTACGTTGTAGCCTAAAATCCACAACATGACAAGAAAGCTTGGTCATCCCGACTAAACACCACCCAAGGCCCTGTTACAATGATGTTGAAATACTTGATAAGATTCTATAGCTAGCCTGAACAAGCCGCTTCGTCTCCAGAGCATCACCAAGTGCTGCAACAAGATCATTACCGCCAATCAAAGATAGGACCACTCTGCTCCCTAGTACATATTGTGTGTTCCTAAATGAAGAGGATCATCGATGCCACAAAATCATCTGTAAGGTCAGGGTAACCCTTCCCCTGTGGGCTTACAGTGACACCTTATCAAAGTTGGGCATTCAAGGCCCTCTTAACAAGATCCTTTGCCATCCTACTTTTCACTCTTTTGCATATCAAAATTCTTTGGTCTTCCTTGCAATAACAATGGAGTTCTTAGGCTCATTTAAGAAATAGAGTATTGTCGATGGGAAACTTAGTTTTGTGTTTCAACTCTTCAGTGAAAACTATAATCTCATTTTCTATCAGCTTCTAGCTATCTTCTATCATGAAGTCGATGTTGAATGGTTGTCCCATTGTGATACCCTAAATGATCTCCACCTAAATACAAAGCAGGAAAATTATGGGAAAAAATCACTGGTAAATCATGTTCCACGTCTGAAAACATGAAAGCATTCATGATACATAGTCTTGTGATTTGGTACCACCATTAGATTCTTTTGTGCACAATTTTCTACAGAGACTCCACTTAGGTATTGTTACTACCACATATTTTTATACTATTTGGTGTATTCTTCATCAGCACCCCTTTAATTGGGAGAGTGTGTTTATAGAGCATCTGGGCTACAAATATCACATAACATCAGTGGGAAATTTAATCAAGGTTGTATGGTATCCGCAATTGCTCCTACTCTAGGATTCCTAGACATCTGAAATAGGTCCTTCAATGAAAAGGAAATCAACACATGATCGATTCTTGTCTTATATGCGGAAAGGTTCTCCACCCAAGACCCAAACCAGACACCTATGTAGTCACCTTTGGCAATTCTTTAGCTAAACTAATTTTACCCATTCAACTAGAGTTTGTTTCAGCAAGTAAAACTTACAAACTTGAGGATCTCTTAGAACAAATTAAGTGTTTCTATCAAGCCAATCTAGTATCTTTCTCTTCCTGCAACATCAACCCAAAAATTCCAACCGCATGCCCTGATAAAATGGGCCAAGAATCTGACAATCTAGGAACCAAGCACATGTGAGTGCACTCTGTTGGGGATTGTAACCCCCATACACTACAACTGTTGATTGAGAAAATGGTAGCATCAAAATGTTGTATGGAAAGTGAGATGAAATGACTGGCTCATCAACTATAACATATCTACCTTATGCAACACTCTCATGAGCAATGGCATGTCAGTTGTGGTGACTACATGACAACATGTTCAAACCCTACTAGTTCTTCCCCTCCATACTAACTTAGCCTTACTCAAGATGAGTAGGGGATTAAGTTCAGGGTGGGGTGGGTGGTAAGATTCAAATCCACCCATTTATCTCCTTTTAAAATCATTATTCTATGATTCTTCTGTCTCATTTTCCATTTTTATAATTGCTTTGTTTTGTGTGAGTTGTGGCCTTTACCTAGATGGACACTTCTGTGCAAATTGGAAATATATAAGTGAAAATACTCCCTTTTTCTTGAGCTAACCAGTGCAAAAAGAAAAATTTGAAGGAACAAACATGTTTTGAATGGATTTGAGCCGCACGTGCCCCTGATATGAGTTGCAAAAAATTTATAAATGCTTCTCTACCTTACATTATATAAATTAACTAATATAATATGATGATTTAATTACAATGAAACAATAAAATGAAGAAGCACAAGTTAGTCTTTTGTTTCCACCTTTCTTCCATCATTTCTTATCTCTTCACCATTTAAAAATAATATATCCATTATATGCCAAAACCTAAGTTTGGGGTGGCTTCCCCTCCAAAGAAATACATTTCCTCTTAATTTTTCTTTTAAAGAGATGGCATAAACAAAAGAAGTCAATGATCCCGAAGAAAACATGTGGTCAATGTAATTGTAACAAAATAAAAGTCTGGAGTCGAATAGAGGAGACAAAAATAAAATAAGTCTCAAATCATGAATGTGAATCCCATCCCTTAGTCAAGCTCCATCGATTCGGGACATGCATCGTCCCCCTTGTCGTTCAAGCCAAGAATAGAGGTGGAAAGTTTGTCTGTTCGAGATTGGGTGGGTGTTCAGTGTACCTCTCCGCTCCTTCGAAAATCATGCACATTGCATACCCTTCTCCCTCCCATCATACGTCTTATGGGAAAAACCCATGCACACTTTCTACAAGTCTCCATATGATTTTTGTGACTTTTTCATCGAGGGGCAGGGTGTTAGAGGTAGAAGAAGATGAACTCAATGATTGTTCTAGTTCTAGAATGGCTATTCCTCCCAAATAAGGTTATGAGTCGAATATAGGAGAGACTAGGGAAACGAGTTTATGCCATGCCTTCTTCTCCCCCTTTCATCCAAATTTCATACCTAGTGGACTTATCAAAATTCTCCCCAAATAGCCAATCAGTCTTGACTTGTGATCTCTTCTAACTTGTGCGGATAGATCAAGAGTATTATTGAGATGAAATTAGTTCTTTATAGGTTTTGGAGTCTAGAGAATGGAAAAAACAAGCCCCAGTCAGGGGAAATCCTAGTGTTTCTACGTGACCTTGAAGGACTTGGGTCGTTTGATCCTATCTGGTGGAATGGGACCACAAAGTATGCTTAGTTGGGAGAGGAAGCCCAAATCCTAGTATCAAGTGTTTGTTCTCCTTTCTATTTTGCTTTATCAGGACAAGCAAAGGTTTAAGTTTGGGATAGCTTGATAAGTAATTTATACCCATCTTTGCATATAATTTTATCCAATTTTTATGGGATGTTGTGTTTCTGTTCCCTATTTTTAGCCTTAGAATTACTTGAATGCAATTATCTTCCCTTTTCTATACTTTAACACATTTCATATATTTTTCATGCAGAAACGACCAAAATTACACTTCATTTCCTAGAAGTACGATCAAGCCCTCATGATGACATACCTTAAGGAAGGAAGGCCCCAAAAGCCATCTAGTATTCACCTTCCAATTACCCAGTCAAGAGATTGGCTCCACCAGTTGCCCAACTCAAATTTCTCTCTACTTGGAGTCTCCCAGATTCTGCAGTTCTGATGCCCACTCTCTGCATCCAGCCTACCCCAGCTCAACCCATGTTGGTTCACCATAGAACCAGATATGAGGTCTAGATTGAGTAACCCACGCAATTCTCTAGGTGGACTGAGTATGGGACATGCAATGAGCTACCTTTGACGACAAGTATTCATCATGAGGGTTTTGGCAGCAAGAATGAAACTATAAAAGGGAACCCTTGTCATCCATTCTAAGGTTCTCTAATCATTTTATAAGATACATCTAGGCATTGCAAACCCTAGAGAGAATCAAAGAGGTGACATCCGTAGTGGAGAGACTAGTCTTCCAGTACCAGGCATCAAGTCCCCTTCCATTGTTCTACCTATATTTTCATTTTTGTCTCTCACCATGAGAAAGTAGACATTTGTGTTGGGGTATGGACACTAGTTCCAACAGCCCGTATTTTATTTTATCTTGTCTCTAGACTCAACAATACTTTGCTAAATAAAGTATCATTCTGCTTGTTTCCTTGCTGTGCAAATTGACATCTAGCTTCACATATATGTTATAATCATGGATGTGTAGGTTTTTGTATTCGTGATTAGATATATATCCTTCATAAAAGTATTATATGCAAAAAGTTTGATATTATGATTTGGATAGTATATTCAAAACTGATTCTATAAGATTTCATGATATCAAGTCAAACTTTAGATGTAGTTTAGAACTTGTTTTACAAGTCACCATCAAAGATCACTAGATAAATATAATTTGGAAAATGATAGGAATTAGATGTTGAAAGTGTTACCATTGTGTTTGGCTCATTCTTTTGATCAAAATGGATTGTAGATTTGCCTATTTTCTATATCAAATGTAGAAGATATGAACACGCAAGAATTCTAGAGAGAGGGGGAGTGAGTACCAATTTGAGGCGAGAAACGTTGGTCATAGTAATGTAGCCCCAACGTTGTATCATGTCATGGAGTCGGGGGAAGGAGAAAGAGGGAACGAGGGTGAAATTTGAGGGTATGGTTGTGTTTGTGTGGAAGAAACTGACTCAAAAGAAGTTTATATAGACGTGGGGTCTAGGGTTAGGGTATATTTGGGCCAGGTTTGGCCATGGTGGCGGTCATCAAAAGGGGATAGAACCATTGCAAAAGTGTGTGATTGGGGAAAGAAAATAGATGGAAATGGTGTGGGATCTGAAGATGAATAGGAAGGGACAAATTTTGGGCAAAAAGATTAAGAAAAGACCAAGATTTGGTTGCCCTCTACCCAAGAAGAAGGCAAAACCCTAGCCACCCAAGGTAGGGAACAATTTGTAGGTCATATCTCCCACCTTGGGACATCTAGGGCACACATGGCCCATTGAGGGCTATTTTTGGCCCAATTACAAGGAATAAGGAGGATAAAAGGATTTTTTTGGGGTGCAATCTTTGTGAATTTCTATAGGGAACTAGGAAGCTTCGTTTGAACTGAAATTTAGAAACAAGGCACATAATATGTCTAGAATATTAATAAAACTTTTGGGATCCAAAGGATAAAGATAGATATTGTAATGAAATAAAATATTAGCAAGTATAATACAAGTAGAAGTTCATGTAGTTATTTTATCAAATTCCTCAATTAAGTGTCACAAATGCCCTCAAATCATACTATATCCAAAATTCTTCATAAATGAGTTTTTGATACCTATTTGATAATAAAGTGGGGTGATTGGGTGCAAGAAATATAGAATCAAATTTAAAAATCTATGGGGAGAAAATCCACTTTATCACAATATGGCCTTGGTGGATCCACCTAAAGGGGTAAAACCCATAGGGTGCAATTTGGTATTCATTAAGAAGACTGACATGGATGGTAGTGTACTAATGAAAGTATATTCATCTCTTTTAAAATGCAATTTTCATAGTATTTTTATAAGAATTAATTTTGCTTTTGCTAATTTTCTAGAAATAATTGCAATTTGCCCACTTCTTGACCAATGATGCAAATTCTTATCTTTTTCAATCATATTTTGTAGATTTCACATCAATACAATTTTTCGACCTTCTTAGCACTTGAAGTGATCAGTTCATGGATGAAATGAGGATTTCATTAATATATGAAGCTAACTTCAGAGCCCAGACAATTGTTTCACTACTCGGCTCAACCCATCCATATCAACTATTCAGTAGTCAAAATGAGCGTTCCATGTCCCCAATCTGTTGTTTGAAGTTCCCAACCAGTCATTCTAAGATCAATTGGATGACTTGGATTTCTTCACCACCAAGTCTCATACAACAACACTCCACCACCTTGCCTTAGGATTTTTGCCCCATTTCCCCGGTCTGTGCATCCCTAGATGTGAATTGAGCGTTCTAAGATTCAACTGACCATTTCAGATTGCTTACATGCAAGACTTGGTTAAACAATGTTGCCACCCTATTCTAGGGTTTTGACCTGCTGCCTTGGGCCCATGCCCCTTCAGACCTTAACTAATCAATTTAGGAAGCAAATTGGTTGGTTCATGGCGTGTGAATTGTATTCTTCAGCATCCGCTACACATTCCTTTCCTCTCACCCTCTTTAGGGTTTCCACCCCTCCTCCCCCTATAAAAGGAGGGGAATCCAAAAGAAAAGAGGATATAAGTTTCTATACTTGCACATATATTTCAACATCTTGTCATTTTATTTTTGCAAATGTACTCTCTTGTTTCTATAAAATTAGCATTTCAATTTCAAGATTTCTAGTTCTTATTCCCTTGTTCTTGGTCTTCTTGTTGAGATCAAGGAACCAAGGATGATAGCCATTTTATTATCACTAGCTAAGATCCCTTGGGATTCTTCTTCTTTCTTGTCTGTGGCTTCCTTCTTGTTGGTATGTATGCCCAGCGATCTAATCATATGATGATTATAGTGGCATATCTTGTAAATGATTTGATTAATAATAAAGGCAATCTTCCAATCTTTTTCGTTTTATTTAGTTATGAGATAATGATGTAACATAATAAATGTTTTAAGAATGATATTACTTAATGATCTATGTCTTCGAGTTGAGGACCTTAATGATGAGATCATGCAGATGTCAAGAGATTATGCATTGTTGTTATGCCCCTAGTTGGATGTTATTATGGAAGGCTAATAGACAGTGATAACACTTAATACTAGAGTTTGTGTTGGTTGATGACATAATCTCATTATTCGTGATATGTGATATCTACCCAAACACATAGATACTTGTTATAGAATAATGTATAAAACAAACCCATTTTTTAGAGTGACACATGGAAACCATGATTAGTAGTCAGAGTCATCTCTCAAAGTGATGGTGGTGATTGTGGATCTTAGACTTGAAATCACTATACCCATCACATGTTGTTCAATGTACTTTGACATCATCCATCATGACCTTGAATAAGGGTTTCCATAAAGGTGGTGCTCAGGTACATTATGACACATGGGGATGACTCTGAGTGATGTAGATGAGATTTGTCCCTCCAACAGGAGTATAATATCTTGGCTACTTGATAAGAGAGACTGAGGAATGCATGGTCATGCTGGTGTGAGTGAATATGTGATATTGATGTTACACATATGTCAGACAGTCTGATCTAGTTCAAGGAACATGGATTGAACATTGAAGATGATGATAATTCCATGCCTTGATTTCAATCTAAACATTATAGACAAAGGAACTATACAATCATTGTCACACCAATCACAAATTGTAGGTTGAAGTTGTTCTCCAACTTTCCAATTACTTGGGTATCAATGATGTCTTGCTAGATACCACTCATTGCTTGTGATGTCACACTACCAATGTAACTTGGAACCTATAGGGTCACACACATAAGATACACTTGGAATAGGAGTTTATTCATGAATGTAGTTTAAACTTGATCAGTAAAGTGATATGTATTCAATTTAAACAACGATGGTTGAAAGTTGACTGACTAGACAATGTATCGATCGGTTCAAGTTTTGAACCAATAGATTCAAGTGTCAGGTCAATTGAACTAGGACCATGAGACTGTTGGTTCAACAAGTGAACCAATCAACTTAGGTCTGTAAACTGGCCAGTTGGTTGATCAATGGATCAAGGATTGATGCTAACGTCATGTTGTACATTAATCAAATATTAATTGCCAACACCATTGTGATTGGGAAGCATAGTGAAACATCTGGTTCAGGGGTTGAACCGATCGGCTCACATGTCAACCAATTGGTTCACTGTTGAACCGTTTGTTTTGCCATTTGCTAGTTCTGGAAAATTCGTGAAATTCCATCTCTTCAAATCTCACTCAGACTAAAAGGTCTAATACTAACCCTCCTATAAATAGAGAGGTATTGGGGGCCTTCCAGAGGCACAACAATAAGCTCTGACAAATGTTGTCTTCTCTTGTTGTGGAAACTGAGAGAACACAAGCAAGTTCTACTTGTAAAAGTGATGAACAATAATGGAGAGACAATTGTGGGAGAGCAAGTTGACACTAGCACATCAACTAGGAGAGACAACTTCTTCATGTCTATTCATTGAGACTGACATGAGATCCTATTGGTCTGTGTGGACTACTATAGAGATGAGGAGGTTGTTTCCTATTGCTAGGAGGGTGAAGTCAACTGGTGTCCATGGTGATCAACTAGGAGGTCGTTGCTAGCATTGTCTAGGTGAAACTTGAGGAAAGGTCCATGCTACTACAAGGGATTGTTACTAGACTTGATCGAGGACCAGGTATAATACTTGCAAATCCTCGTTCCCATTGCATAGTTGCTGACGCGATCTACTGTACTAGGAAAATATGGAAAATAAATTTTTGTTTTCACTGCCTTATCTGATGCCATATTTCTCGACACTTATTTCCTTCCTTTTTTCTCTCTTTAACTTCCATGAACCGTGAGTAGTTTCTTATATCAAGATGTGAGGAGTAGCCCCATAGACATATGTGTACTACATCAATTTCTATTTAATAATACTTATTAGATGGTATTCGTTTAGTTTATCGCACATTTGAAATGACTTGATCTCTAATTTCATTGAATGTTAGTCTTGGGTGATGTGATTTCGGACCCCAAGACTCAAAACAACCAAACAAATGAGCAAAGATCCTAATGAGATCTTAGAAGGACATTTTGGCAAGGATATGTAAACACTAGGACCAATGGGTTTATAGAAAGATTAACTTTTGTAATGCATTTGTGAATGTTTTACATACATTTGTCTAATTTGTTTTATCTTCATAGAATTCATTGATCTAGTTTCATGCAAGCTATGGTGGTAAAACCCATAACCCCAATATCTTTTATCATCAATTCATTCTCACTTCTCAACTTTTTTCTCCATTTCTCTTTCCTTCACTTGTAATTTAATTCTTATCATAGATAATCTTTTCTTAAATATTCTTAGCATAACTCTCTTATACTTCTTCCTTGCATAAATATTTTCTTTAATTGTTCTTAGTGTAACATTTATTTACTTGTTCTTATTATAATCTTCTCATTCCTTGTTCTATTGTAATAAACATCAACCAATGGATTTTTACTTTCATGTTGAATAATTGTTCAAAGTGATATGGTTGGAATTGCAATATTAATCACGTTGTCATGTGGGATCAACCCTCTCTATACTAATAAATTAACCTTAACTAGTTGTTTTTCCATTAACAAGAGGTTAAACTCTGTGAGTAAGATCCCAAGTGAATTGGTGTGTCAAACAACACATACCAATTTTGGCGCCATTGTCGAGAACAACATATTGTTTTTTCTGAGCCCTAAAAACTTTCAAACAAATCTTTTTTTCTTTTTTCCCTGCCTTCTAAGTCCCATTTCAGAAGTTTGACTCCTATTGAGTTTCCATTCTGACTGTCCAATTTTTTCTGCAACTGATATTTACTGTTGATTATAACTATGCATGCAATATCTGCCAAATGTTGATTCTGCGCCGCCAGTTTTTGACACTGGAATAGAAAGGACGTTCCATCATTTAAATCAAGAAAACCACTTTAGGATGGATGAGAAGGAAATAGCTTGTATGGTAGTGTAAGCACTTACTTCTCAGAGAGAGGCTTTTGTGGCTGAATAGGTAGCCCAAGATGCCACACAACATAAGATAGAATGGCAAAAACAATTGAAGGACTTCTCATTCCCCAAAATAGCATATGCACATTTGTGCCACCCGACATCACAACCCCTCAGATCAAGATCCGTACTCAATGGAACCCTATTCTTTAGGCTAACCCTTTTTTAGGAAACAAGGGTGAAACTTTTTAGGACCATCTCCCGTGATTTTCTTATTTATGTTCTCTACATAAGATCCCATGCATTTCTAAGGATTCCATTCGACTTAGATTGTTCAAATATCCCCTTTCAGTAAAATCTAGTAGCTTGTATATTTCCATGGAGGGTGTCACGGGTTAACAACCTAACTCCACTCTACACCTCAGGCGCCAATGTAAGGTGTATAATAGAGTTAAAGTTGCCCATCCCTGAGTGGATCAAACACATGAATATATAAAAGCATCGGATAAAAAGCTTCCATACATAGACCAAAAGTTAATTACATAGGGAGTCGAAGGCATAGGATTTCTACAGAAGAAAACTTAATACATGAGAAACTACTTGCAGAAGAAAAAGAACATAAACTAAGAGTCCCATATAGCTTTAGCATCCCCATGATAGATCTGATTTTTTTGAGCCAGCATAAAAAGTGCAATATCATCTTCATCATCATAAGCATCATAAGAAAAAGGTACCTATAAAACATTTGTAAGTGGTACACGTCAGCACAATCTATAATATATTGTACTGAGTACGCCTATGTGTCATTAATTTACCTATTTTCATACTTGGAAATAAAGATAAAAGTAAACTTGGCAGTAATAAGCAATTACAACAATATATCAATACTAAGCAAGAGTTTATTATAAAATGTGAACATATATCTTTTAAGCATATTTTCCATCATACATCTCGTGTATCTACCACCAAGGCTTTGATGTCTTCATGCCTTATGTTCTACTCCCAAGGAGTTTGTGATCATTATACAAACATCACATGATCTACCACCAAGTAGTTTGTGATCATTATGAATGTGCTCTAACACCAAGTAGTTTATGAGCTATCTTATGATAGAACATCTATATTATATTTGTAGGTGTTCAAAGTATACATATAGAAATTCAGTCAAAGCATCAATACCATACATATAGCAATTTATTCAAGCATCATACAAGTTACATTCATTTCATTCAATATCTTATGCCAAGTTTTCTACTACTCATAGTTCTCAATCATTAAATATAGTAAGCCAACAAGAGGTAATGGCATACCTTCTACTTAGAAGTGGGGATTCCAGAGATTCTCCTCACTGGTACCTTTGATTTTCTGAAATTATAAGGGATTTGGTACTTATTAGATATATTGGCATATTCATCATTTATTTCTAAAAGAATATAAAAGGCCCTTTTTCTTGGTTAGAGTCATGAGAGTAGAGTATGAGTCTGAGTATGGATTTGAGTCCAAGATTAATAGTGTCACATCAGAGTAGGGTTATAAGGTCAAAATCATGGTCTTTAGATCATGTTGACTAATTATGCACATTTTGATAAGTCAAAAAATAGGGAAAAGAGTGACAATTAGATTTCATTGATAATTGAGTCATAAAAAATTGAATTTGACCATTCCATGATTATCTAGATGCAAAAAGATGATGACCACATGTTTTTGGTGATTTAATTAGGTTCGAGTATTTTCTCAATAATTAAACAAGATATAAACATATTTGGGCAAGATCATCTATTCGAGTTAGATTTAGGGTCACAGATGTCATATTCATGATCCTCACATTTTTCTGATCAAACTGGACTACTTATTTGTATTTTTCTGACATTCCTACTATTTATAAGCAATTTCCCAAAATTAGGTCATTTACTGAATTTTGAGTTAATAAACGAAATCTAGAAAGAGCGTTGATCGTTGGATGCTCAGATCCAATGGTTGAGATCTCACATGCATAAATTAGAATAGATTTGAGGTATCTGAGGTGGATTATCCGATGATTACTCTGTGAACTGTGATTGGCCCACTTGGATCCGAGTCAGCTCCACGTGGACTCGAGCAATTGGTCCAGCTAAGCTGAGCAGGTCCCTCTCTTCTCCTTGCTTGATGCTTACAGAAAGTAGGGGGTTGAACTCCGATGAGCTTGTACCAGTGGTGGAGGCTCCTTCACGTGCGGGTGAAGGGTGGATGAGATTCATGGAGGTCCTCCACAGTTGTACGACCGATTGTCGGGTCGTGGCTCCCATGGAGATGGCGGGTCGACTAGGTGACCGGAGAACATCACAGCTTGCAGCGGAGGGAGGAGACAGCGGGAGAAGCAGGCGATAGAGCTTGGCCTTGAGGTGTCGTCGAGGTGACAGGAGGTCCATCGAGTCTTGGTGGAGGGTCAATTGGGGACGAGTAGGTCGGGAGGAGCCTAGCCCAGTAGCTCGGCGGCGACAGGTAGGCTGAGAGGAAGAGCTCTGACTCGGGGGGTGAGCAGTGCTTTCTCCAGGTGAATTGAAGATTGAGGAACATCAAATGAAGATCGAGGAAGGTGTTAGTGTGCTTAAATAGAAGAGGGAATGAGAGAGGACAGAATGCCCAAATGGGCTCAGTTGCGGTTGGAGAACAACTCTCACCGGCGTGGTCGTGGAGAGGAGCGTGGGCAGTTTTGGGGGTCATGTGAGGGCTTGGTAGGTTCATGGAGGTGACAGGAGTCCATTCCTTTGGTCAGTTTCTTGTGAGATGGCGTAGAGTGGTGGGTACTGGCTCTCCTTCGCATGAGGTGGCTATAGCCACGTACTCGCAGGTCAAGTGGAGGTAGAGGATGACCAGATGGCCGTCCAATCCGCCATGGATCTGTGGACGCGTCATCCAATGGTCATGTGACTCAGGAGGGGCGATATGCAGATTGCTGATGTCAGTGTTGCGTGACAAGTTTGAATAAAACAAAAACTATACTCTCGATTATCGATATCATGGTGAATATTGATCAAACTATATACAGAACTTGTAAAAATCGTAGAGGAAGCTAGGATTGTCCAATTGACTTAAAATTTGAACCATAGGTCCACCATAGCATTCCCTATATGTTGGTAAAGCTTGGGCTCGAGATTTTAATCATTGAGTGATCAATTAATATTTAGGTGAATTATGGTTTTGAGTTAAGGTAAGGTAAATGAACAAGGTATAAAAGGAATTAGAAAACCACTTTATCACATAGGGAGAAGATCATGTCACTACCTGGGATGTGCTCCAATCCAAATTCTTGGAAAAATATTGCCCCCCTTCTCTCAGTTATGTAATTAGGGGACAAATTACCCAATTTGGCATGATCCCAGGTGAGACCCTAGGAGAAGCTTGGGATAGGTTTAAAAACCTTCTATGTCAATGTCCCCACCATGAGATTCTGTAAGCCCAACTCATTGAAATATTCTACCATTGTGTTGACAATGACACCAGAATCTTTCTTGATTCCTCATTTGGAGGAAATTCTATGTTTCAAAATCTAGATAGTTCTTGGGAGGTTGTTAAATAAAGCTCTGAAACCCAAGTATAATGAGTTACTAGTGGGATCCTTAAGGTATCTAAGGCTAAAGAGAATTCTAACATTAAGCATATCACCGACAGTCTTGAGCTTCTTGTGTTGAAACAGAATCGCCTAGAGTATTCCTTTAATGCTTATGAGAGGAGACAGTAACTTCAACAAGTAAAGTTTGTAGAGTCTCTCTACAAAATTTGCCAAGGGTATGATTACACTTTCCTACAATGTCAATTTTTCTACAATGTTTCCATGCAACTAGAGGTTGGACAACAAATGGAGAACCTCAACTCTATTCATAGCATACAGGTCAGGACAATTGCAACATGAACCAAACTAGGAACCACCCTAGGTTCCAATATGGAAACCCATCTGGTGATCAAAAATGCTCCCCAACTTGCTCCCCAGCAAAGACCCCTCATCCTCAAGACAATATTACAAATAGTCCATCACCATGCTTTCCAGACAACAACAATTAGAGAAACTATAGAAATAAGGGTAATTACATGGGTAATTTTCAAAACCGTACACCCTACCAACACAACAGTATCAAAATATGAACCAACCACCACCACAAATGCAATAGAATGCCCCCACTCCTTTTGATGATAGGATCACTTCTATAGAACAATTCATCCTTTCTAAGAATCAAATTCTCCTTTCCTTGCAGGCCCACCAAAAGGCAATTAGCCCTCAGTTGGCCTAACTTATTGCTATCCAGAAGCCTCCTGTCAGCACTTTTTCTGAGCAACTAGAAAACAATTCCAAACATCCCGAACAACTTAAAGTTGTATCCACTAGTTTGGGGAAGACACATGCTCATCCCCATCCTCTGGAAAAGGCCCATGTTGTACCCTTAGATTTTGAGGATGATGACAATGTGGTGGTTGAAACCCAATCTTCATGAGAACCCACCCCTCCTGCCCTCGAAGCTCCTCATGTGGAGGCTAAGGAATCTAAAATCCTTATTTACAAGCCCCATCCACCATACCAGGACCACCTAAAGAAAACTTGGCTAGATGCCTATTTCATGAAGTTTAGGGAAGCCATGAAAAAGTTACATGCAGACATTCCCTTCTTAGATTCTCTTGTTGACATACCTGCCTAGTCTAAATACATGAAAACACTTTTCACTAGGAAGTATGCCACCAAGGAGTACGAGACTGTAAAACTGCCTAAAACCACTTCAGATATCATTCAAAGAAAAATGCCTAAAAATTTGAAAGATCTGGTTCCTTTAGTATTGGATTCTATTTAGGTGAGTGTATTTCGATTATGCCTTGTAGTTTTTGCAAGATATTGGGATTTGTTGATATGGTTCTCATTGTCATGACCATCTAGTTGGTAGATGCATCTATGAAAAAACCTATGGGTATCATTGAAGATATACAAGTAAAGTTTGGTAATAATACCTACATTCCATGTGATTTTGTGATCATGGACATCAAGGAAGATTTACATTACCCTCTCCTTTTTTGTTGTCCCTTCTTGGCCACTGCTTGAGTCATGATTGATGATGAGTCTGGTTGTCCCTTCTTGTCCACTTTTGAGCTGTGATTGATGGTGAGTCCAGAACCATTCTCTTACAACTAGGAAGGTAGACCCTTGAGTTTAGGGTGTTTCAAAGCATGATAGGCCCAAGCCTTCAAGAGGAGGTCTACCATCTTGATTGAGTTGACAATATTTCCCAATTAAGGAAAGAATGGGAGTTTCTTAAGGATCCCCTACACACTTCCCTCATGCCCCCTTCTGAATGTGGTTTTGAAGAAGAGCAATTAGACCAATGCAGGGCTCATCTAGACAACTTTGAAGAGGTCTCTGTTGAAGAATTCAAAGACTTTAAAATGGTCTCTCTTCTAGAAGAGAAACCCAAACCACCTTAGGCTCCAACAATGGAACCTCTCCCAGAGGGGCTTAAATATGTCTTTCTAGATGATCAACAAATATGCCATGTTATCATTAATTCTAACCATACTTTTGAGAAGAAAGATAAGATCATGACTGAAGTAAGAAAAAGGAGAGTTTCTCTAGGGTATTAAATGATCGAGTTGACATGGATCAATAAAGACATTTGCATGCATAAAATTGCTATGGTAAAAGAGTACAAATCATTTTAGGACCCTCAATGGAAATTGAATTCAAACATGAAAGAGGTTGTCCAATTGGAAGTTATCAAACTTTTGACTGCAAGAATCATTTACCCCATCTCTGACTCCCATTGGGTCATTCATGTCCAAGTGGTCCCCAAGAAAGGAGGAACCATTGTTGTAAAGAATGACAAGAATAAGATCATCCCCACTTGTACTGTTATATGGAGGATGTGTATTGACTATAGGAAACTGAATAAGGCCATTAGGAAAGATCATTTACCTCTTCCCTTTCTGGATCAAGTACTGGAGAGCCTTGACCATCAACAATACTTTTGCTATTTGGATGATTATTCAGGTTTCTCTCATATTCCCATTGATCCTAAAAATCAGGAGAAGACGACCTTCATTTTCCCATTTATGCATTCAGGAGGATGCCTTTTGGGTTGTGTAATGCCCTAGCCACCTTCTAGCGGTGCATGTCTGTTATTTTCATTGGGATGAATGAAACTATCATGGAGGTGTTTATGGATGATTTAACCATTTATGGAGATTTTTTTGACTCTTGTCTTAGACACCTATCCCTTGTTCTAAAAAAAAGTGAAGAAACACACTTAGTCCTAAATTGGGAAAAGTGTCACATCAAGGTGAAAAAAGGTATTGTTTTGGTGCATAGAGTTAGCAATGAAGGCATAGAGGTGCATAGAGCCAAGATTGAGGTGATCACCAAACTTCCCCCTCCTAATTATATCAAGGACATTTGTGCCTTCCTTAGGCATGCTATTTTTTATTAGTGACTCAACCGTGATTTTTAAAATTGCCAAGTCTCTTACCAACCTCCTTAGAAGGATGTCCCCTTCACCTTAGATGAAGCTTGCATGACCAATTTCCTTTGCCTAAAGGAAGCTCTTACTTCTATCCCCATCATTCATGCATCCGATTGGTCCTTGCCTTTCAAAATTATGTGTGATGCTAGTGATTTTGTTGTTGGTTCTATTATTGGAAAGAGAGTTGACAAGAAACACCACATCATTTAATATGCATCCAAAACTCTAAATGAGCAATCAGAACTATACTACTACAAAGAAGGAAATGTTAGCCATTGCCTATGCCTTCAACAAGTTCTGATCCTACCTCCTTGGGTCTAAGGTTATTATTTACATGGACCATGCCTCCATTAGATATCTTATGACCAAAAAGGATGCCAAACCATGCCTCATTCGTTGGATCTTTTTACTTTAGGAATTTGATTTAGAAATCCTTGATAAGAAAGGTTGTCAGAATGTTTTGGAGGACCATTTTAGCTTCCTAAGCTTGTGTGATGACAATGGAATCCCCATTAATGATTCTCTACCAGATGATAAAATGATGAAGGTTGAATCCTAATACCCATGGCTCACAAATTATGTCAATTATCTTGCTACATGTGTCCTACATCCTGATTACAAGGGACATACCAAAGAAGAAGAAAAATTACATGATGTTAAGAACTATTTATGGGATGATCCTTATCTTTTTAGACTGTGTGTAAATAATTTCTATCGCAAGTGTGTTATCGAGGAAGAGGCTAATGACATACTTGAGAAATGTCATTCTGGCCCCACCAGAGGGCACATGAGTTCGCATAAAACAAACAAAAAGGTTCTCCAAACTAGTTTCTTTTGGCCTACCTTATTCCAAAATTCATACGAATTTGTCTTAGCTTGTGATCAATGCTAGAGGTCTGGGAACATTTCTAAGAGAGATCAAATGTTCATGACTTCTTGGCAAAATATAGAGATCTTTGATGTCTATGGAGTGGATTATATGGAACCCTTTTCCTCTTCCTGGGATACTTATATATCCTGGTGGATGTGTATTATGTCTCAAAATGGGTAGAAGACATCCCCACCAAGACTTGTAATGCCAAATCTATTAGAAAGATTTTTAAGGATATCATCTTCCCTAGGTTCAAGGTTCCTCACACCGTGATTTCCAATGGGGGTTCTCATTACTTAGAGAAAAGCTTTGAATCAATACTGAAAAAATTTAGAGTCTATCACAAAGTCACCTCTCTCTACCACCCTCAGACTAGTGGTATGGTCAAGGTTTCAAACTACCAAATCAAGTCCATCCTAGAGAAAACGGTCACTCTCACTAGGAAAGACTGGGATTGAAAATTAATGATGCCTTGTGGGCATACAAAACTACCTACAAAACACCCATAGGCACCACTTTATTCAGATTGATCTATGGGAAATCTTGCCATCTACCCATACAATTGGAGAAACATGCTAGTTGGGCCATCAAAAATTTTAAATTTTTACCTATCTATAGCAGGAGAAAATATATTTCTTAAAATTTAGGAATTAGTAGAGCTTAATATGGCATACAAAGATAGAACCAAAGTATTGTCAAAAAGACATCCAGGAGGGTGACTAGGTATTAATGTACAATTCCAAGTTCAGACTTTTTCCTAGAAAACTCAAGTCTATATGGTATGGACCATACCTTGTCAAGAATGCCTATCCACATGGCACTTTTCTCCTCTGGGATAAATGGAAAGGTAAGTTTTTACTGAATGGACATATGCTTAAGCAGCACATTGTCGCTAAAGATTTCATTGCAACCGAAGCATATCACCTCCCTATTCTTGTAGATCTAGAATTAAGTGATCCGCCACCCCTACCCAATCATGAGCCAGAATCAGATCCATGAAATATGTGTGTCGGGCCATCAATGTAAACTAGGTTTTTTTAGAAAACCCAACATCTCTTTTTTCATTTTGATTTCCTCTATTTTTATTTTGGTTATTAGAAATTCCTAGCTAAACTTATTTTATTTTAGGTTACTAGTTCAATTCAAAAAAAGAGGTTAGACGCTTGATTGGTCCCCCAACCTATAGATTCATATTGGCAAATATTTTCATTCAAAACAAGTGAACTGGTCATTTCACAATGTAAAATGATCGGCTTGATTTTCAAGCCAACCATTCTACTCGGTGTTTGATTTGAATTTCAAACATCACCACACCACCCACCACTCCTGAGTTGATCATTTCATACTACAAAATGCTTGGCTCGATGACATGATGAATGTTTCAAACAAGTAGTCACATTGGGAGTCGTATCACCTCAGCTCTCACCGACGTCATGCAAAACAATTGTTTTATTGAATGAAATAATAAATTCATGTTCAAAAAAAGCATATATAACATGTTGACTCAAGGAGGGCAACTCACAACAACAATACCACTTCCCTGAGCCCCCTTTTCCTAGCTGCCATCTTTCCCCTCCACTAGAAGCTAGTGAGATGACTGCCCAACCACCGACCACCCACTCAATAGAGTCAACCGACCATCTAGCAACCGCTAAGATGCCCATCCCATGCATCCATCATTCTACCTCCACCACACTCCACCCCTCTTACATTCTAACAAGACAAGTATCCTCCCCTTCGACTACCGCCTCACACCACGAAACGTTTGATCTGTCACCCAACTGACTGTCTCACAACAATGTCTGAGTGACCCAAGTCACCCCTTTCACCTTCGTGCATTGTAATGAGCATTCTTCCCTCCCCCACTAGCACATGCTCTTACTTTGCTCTTCAGGTGAGATGATCGGTTGGGATCACCAATCGAGTAGCTAAGGCATCTAACATCAAACCTCTACCCTCTAAAATGAGCGTCTCACCACCTGAAATGTTCATTTTACTTCACCAACTGAGTGGTTTCTGTCCCCTAGCACAGTCAACATGTCACAAGACAGATCACGCTCCAACCTCTTCAGCTGTTTCGGTAAGGGAAAACCCTCGACAAAGAAGATCGTCTCTCACAAGCCTCCTTGTAGCTCGACATAGGGCCTTGAATACACATTTAGGAACCCACTGGCGAGTCCTCACCCGAGATGGCCTAGGAGATGATCCATGACCTCGAGGAAGAAGAGGAGCTCCTCCGAAAGACTAAGACATGCCAACCATTGTGACATGACCCAAACTCCATCACACATCGGCCACCATGCATAGATCGTATTCCAAGAAGCTATGCCCAATTCGTTAATGGCAACCATTCTGAGAGGTTCGACTACATTTTCCATATTAGAATTGCACTCGCTAGATGGGCATGTGGGACCACCCTCAGTTCCCTCGGCATAAGGGGTGCAGTTGATAATATTCTATGGTGCAACCATATACTCATGTTCCTCTGCCACGTCCTCTCAGTGTATAGTGATCACACCTTTGAGTTCATGTACAATTACTGAAATTTTCATTGCTTATGGAGAAATTATAGCTAAAAGGTCCAGATTTTTGGGGAAGAATTGGATACCTCTACCAGACAGCTAACCTCCATCATCCTCTATGGTGGAAATTTTGATTGGATTTCTTACTACATTGAGCACCCCATGACTCTTACACCAATAGATACAATAAGGAGAAATTATAGGCAGACATCACCAGACTCCTGCCTAAGCTACCCAGTGGTCCCAAGGCTTCCAACATCCACAATCATGTTGTTAGATATCTTCACTAACTATTATCTTGCACAATCTTTAGCAGGACAATCATTCAAGGAGTCGTTACTCAACCAGAGCTATATACTCTATGTTGCCTTATGAATAAAGAATCGTTCAACTTGGGAAATGATATCCTTGAGCATATTGGCACTTAGGACAATTGCACCACTGCTTCTCCTTTTTGCATCATCCATATACTAACCACTTTAGCCATCTTCTTAGGCTACACTCACATCTCCTTCCTAGCACTACCACTCAAGCATCACTTGATTGACCTTCTATACCTGAAAGGGAGAAAGTTCATCCACTACAAGCGGATGCCATTTACTATTTTATGTTCAAAGACTCTTATGTCTCCCTCAAGATCCCCCGACATGCCAGGTTTGCAACAATAAATTTGGTCTTCGATCTATCTGACCTATCGGTGCACATTTAGTAGTTTTATCTATAGAACCCCAACCCAATCGACATCCTGAGCTTGCAGCCCACAACAGGAGTCTCTTCGTGGAGGCAGATGATTATGTGATTGTACCTCCTCCTCCACCATCTCACTATTGTACCACAAGACATATTGGAGATGAGGTTGGCCCTAATGAGCCTTATGGCTTCTTTGAGATCAAGGATCAGTTGGATCAGATTTTGTAGGAGCAACAGTTCCAAGGAAATCAACTGAACCATATCTATCTCATGATCTGATCCCATGAGTCATGTCATGTGGATTCTATCCACTATGCTTTCAGTCAACCTTACTATGAGAAGTATGGGGTCCATCAGGCTTACCCTGACCCCAACTCCCCATATAGGGGGAATTACTACCACGACCATGCTTCCTCTTATCTTCATCCACCGCCTCAGTATCCACCATAGTAGTGATCTTCTTCCCTCCATCTCATGTTTGGGATTTGTTCAGGATGAGACAAATTATAAGTCTGAGGTAGAGATGGGTGGTACGTACCAATTTCACCCCCTATCCTTTATTTCAGCATTATCTTTTCATCATTTTATTTTTCATGTATCTTGCTTTCTAAAAAGTAGTATTTTTATTTCAAATAAAGTTTCCTTTATCTAGTCGGCCAATATGAATAGATTTTATATTATTGTAAATATTCTTTGCTAAAAATTTAAAAATTTCCATGATTTGGAAACACCATGTCACCTAGGTCCCATACTCCTTTAAAATGTTGGCAAGCCTATTGCATTGTTTAGAATCAAACACAAAATTTTCCTATTTTAAATCTGTAGATCAACTTTTCATATCTCTTGTATGATTTTGTGATAGAAAAAATCAAACTGATACAATGCAACTCCCCGAGAAAAAAAATGGAAGTTTTGAAAGCATGGGAACAATCTCCCTCCACCATTTTCATCTCACAAATAAAAATCAAAACCACCACATGCCAAACCCCATGTTTGGGATGGCATATCTTCCCTATCACCGTTCTTCCATACCCCTTGTAAATCTAATAGGGGTGTACCATTAAAAGATGCCAAAGAGTAAATAAAAAAAGGTTAGTGTAACTATAGTCCATGAATAAAAAGATTCCAAGTCAAATTGAGGATGAATCATCTTCTTCCATACTCATTCATCATGTTCATGTGAAATATCTACTATAAAGGTGGGAGTGTCCAAGTAAAGTAAGATGAAATATGTTTCTTACAAATTCTTGATATAGAAACAAGTCATGAAACATGTTTTAATAGGGAATGTGAAATTTTGTGTTTTTTGGTTCTAGGAGATTGGGTCACTTGACCAAGAAAGGAGATAAGGAACAAAGTAATGTCATGAGCGTGAGGATAGACATGTTGCTAATACAAATTGGAATTATTTGTGATTCTATTTGCTTGAGGGAAAGAAAAAATTCAAGTCTAGGGTATTTTGTTGAATGTATATTCATCTCATTTCAAATGCATTTTCCATAGTTTTTTTATAGGAATTTATTTACCTTTTGCTCATTTCCTAGAAATAACTACAATTTTCTCACTCCATGACCAATAATGCAAATTCTTATCTTTTGCAATTATATTTTGTAGATTTCACCTTCAATACAATTTCTTGACCTTCTCATCACTTGAATCGATCGGTTCATGGTATGAACCGATCATTTCATTCATACAAGATACACTTTAGATCCTAGATGTCTGTTCTAATGCTCGTATCAACCCCTCTATATCGGCTATTCAATAATCAAAATGAGCATCTCATGTCCTCAACTGGTCATCTGAAGTTCACAACCACTCATTCTAAGATCCAACTGGCTGACTTGGATTTCTTCACCACCAACTCTCACACAACAGCACACTAACACCTTGTCTCAAGGTTTTTGCCCCACAACCTTGATTTGTGCATACCCAGATGCGAATTGAACATTCGAAGATTCAACTGACCATTTCAGATTGCTTTGAGGCAAAACTTGGTCAAACAATATGGTCAGTCCACAATGCTTGAATTGTATTCTACAATAGCCTGCACACATTCCTTTCCTCTCCCCCTCTTTAGGGGTTTTACCCCTCCTTCCCCTAAAAAAGAGTGGGGACTCCATAAGAAAAGGGAACCTGTGTTTTTGTACTTGCACTTTAGATTCTATCATCTTGTCATTTTATTCTTGAATATGTACTCTATTCTTCAACAAAATTAGTGTTTTGATCTCAAGATTTCTAGTTCTTACTCCCTTGTTCTTGGTCTTCTTGTTGATAGTAAGGAGCTAAGGAAGATAGCCATTTTATTGTTACTAGATGCAATCCCCTTGGGATTCTTCTTTCTAGTCTATGGCTTCCTTCTTCCTTCTTTTCTCTCTCTTAAACTTCCATGGATCATGAGTAGTTTTTTATATCAGGTGTGGGGATTAGCCTCATTATCATATGTAGACTAGATCAATTTCTATTAATAATACTTGTTAGATGATATTTGTTTGGATTATTGCACATTTGAAATGACTTTATCTCTTATTTCATCGATTGTTAATCTTGGGTGATATGATCGCAAACCCCAAGACTCAAAACAAACAAATAGATGCCCAAAGATCTGGATGAGATCTCAGAAGAATCTTTTGTTGGATGTTTGAGCAAGGATCTGTAAACACTAGGACCAATGGGTTTACATGGAGTTTGACTTTTGCAATGCATTTGCAAATGTTTTACATACCTTTTTATGATTTTTTATCTTCATAGAATTCATTGATCTAATTTCATGCAGGCTATGGTGTTAAAACCCATAATCTTGATATCTTTTATCATCGATTCATTCTCATTTCTCAACCGCTTGTTTCTCAATCTCTCTTTCCTTTAGTTGTAATTTAATTTTGTTCATAGATAATCTTTTATTAGTTGTTCAACATAACTCTCTATTAGTTGTTCCTTGCATAACTCTTCTCTTTGATTGCTCTCTTTGTAACATTTATTTACTTGTTCTTAGTATAATCTTTTCAATCCTTATAGTGTAATTTAACCATCAACCAATAGATTTTTTACTTTCATGTTTAATTTTTTTTCAAAGTGATCTGGTTGAATTGCAATCTTAATCACATTATCTTGTAAAATCGACCCTCTCTATACTAATATATTAACATTAAATGGCTGTTTTTCCACTAACAAGAGGTTCACCTTTAAGATTAAGACCCCTAGTGAATTGTTGTGCCAAACCACATGTACAAACCTATAAAGGCAGATTAGTTTTTGAAGGTTTCAAACAAGTTCAAGATGTCAAGCATGATGAAATCTTTTCACAAGTTGCCATGGTTAGACCCATCATGATCATGTTTTCCATTGCAACTTAGTATGACTATGAGATTTAGAAGATGGATGTTAAAACTACAGATGTTAAAATTCAACACCCTTGATGGATTTTGAGAATGCCCAGGTTCAGCCAAGTTTACCTCAGGACAAAATCAATCGACGTCCTGAACTGGAAAATCAAATTTAAATGATATGTCGAGTTTCATCCAGGATAAACTTGACCGATGATTAAAATTTGTTTTGTCGCATAGTGCAATTGGTCGAGTTACTTTATTGATACTTGACTGACTTCATTGTATAGAATGTGTAGAAAAAGTGATTCTAGCCATTAGAGTGTTGTAAACATTAATGATAGATCCTTTGTAACACCCCAAACAACTAGAACTCATTCCTTAGTGCTTCTAGACACTAGCGGACATCCCCAACTATAAATAGGACCTCTTAGAGTTCATTCCAAGGTTTCTCCTTCATGCTATTCAAGCTCCTAGATATAGTTCAGTGCATTTAGTCCACTAGAGCCCCTTTCTCTCTCTTACTTACAAAAGATAACGACCATATGAGTGAGATCGGTTGTTTGTGAGATAGCTACTCCATTGTTGTCTCATAAAGCTCTCAAATTTTCCCTTTCTGAACCCCCTTTTTCAAGTGCTAAGTTGGTGAAAGCTTCTCCAAGTGAAGGAGAAGGTGTAAAGCTTATCCAAGCTGAAGGAAGGTGATGTTTGAAGATCCAAGTCAAGAGTGGGTGATTCCCTAAGGCCGAAGGCTCATTGTAAGAGTGGGTAAGTCCTTGGTGAAGGTTGAATATTCATTGCAAGAGTAGGTAAATCCTTGGTGAGGTATAAGACTCTTGATTTTTGATAGGTAAGTCCTTGTTGTAAGGTTATTAGCTCCCTTGGCCTTAAAGGGAAGGCTAGGTATCCTTGACCTAAAAAAAGGAAGGTCAAATTGTATGTCTTATAATGGAATATAAGTATGCAATGGTTGCAAAATCCTAGAGCTTGACCTCTCTAGGTAGTGGACTGACTTTTTCCTAGTTTGGAGATTGGAACCACTCTACATTGTTTGTTGTTGTGCTTGTTTCAATCTCTCTCATCCTTTCTATGTATGGTTAGATTATAATTCAAATTCCCTATTTGGTGAAGTAACTTGAAGGTCAAATGAATTTGGTGAGTGTTTTTAGCTCTATTCACCCCACTATAGCCTTTTGATCCAACATTTCTAACCTGATACAGAAGTACTTGAAACATGATGGACATGTAAGGTCACTTGGAATTAAGTTCATGGGTGATTTTCTCTAAGTGCAAGTGGCAGTCTATTGGTATGTATGCCCCGTGATAATCATATGATGATTGCAATGGCATATCTTGTAAATGATTGATTCATAATAAAGGCAATTTTGTCTATATGTTTGTTCAATTACGAGATGATAATATAACATGTTAGATGTCTAAGGAATGATATAACTGAATGTCATATATCTTTAGGTTGAGGACTTGAACAATGAGATTATATGTATGATGAGAGTATTTACATTCTTGAATATTTCCCTAGTCAAATATTATTGTGGAAAATAATAGACAACAATAATACATAAGACTAGAGTGTGTTGGTTGATGATAAAATCTCACTAGTCATGATATGTGATATCAAACCAAACATATAGGTACTTGTTAGAAAATAGTGTACTAGACAGACCCTCCCTAAGAAGTGATACATGGATAACAGTCATAATCACATCTTATAGTGATAGTGGTGATTGTGGTTCTTAGACCTGAACTCGCTACACTCATCACATGTTGTTTGATGTATTTTGACATCATCTAATGTGACCCGAAATGAGGGTTTCCATTAAGATGATGCTCGGGTACATTGTGACACATGGGGATTGAATGTGAGTGATGTAGATGGGATTTATCCCCCCTATGAGAGATTGAAATCCAGACCACTTGATAAGAGAGGCTGAGAAATGTATGGACATACTCATGTGACTAAATATAAGATATGTGAACTCACATGCATCTCATACCATCTTATATAGTTCAAGGCACATGGATTGAACATTGGGAGGATGATGATTCCATGTCTTGAGTTCCTCTGGATATCAGAGACAAAGGAACTATACGATCATGGTAACATTGATCACAAATTTTAGGTTGAAGTTGTTCTCCAACTTTCTAATTACTTGTCTAGCAATGATGTGTTTCTAGATACTTCTCATTACTTGTGATGTCATAAATTAGTTATGGACGTTCACTGCCAATGTAATTTGCGATCTATAGGGTAACACGCATATGATGCACCTAGAATAGGAGTTTACTCATTAATAAGGTTTAACTTGATTACTAAAGTGTTTAGGTATTCAATTTAAACAACATTTGTAGAAAATTGGCTGACTAGGAATGTGAGTCGACCGACTCAAGTGTCGAGTCAATTTAAAATTGAGTTGCAAAAACTTTTAGATAGGTATCCTACTTTGTTTTATTTAGAACAGAAGAGAATCTACATTGGTTGAACATTGGATGGAATGGAATATGAATCAACTGTTTCAGAATGTGAACTGATGATGCATGTAAACTACATGTGTAAAACACAAGTGGATGTATCGTGTAATATAGTTCTATGAGGCTCGAGTGTCAAACCTAGGGAAATGTTATCTTGAGAGTACTTTTAATTGTGATTTAATTAGCTAGACCTAGTGAAGAAGTGATTGATTGATTAATTAACTAATTGCAAGAATGAAAACTAAATTAATTGGGTTGTGATCATTGTTTAGATGGATTCCTTAGGAGTACGGTTTTACCACGGTTTACACTACAATTAACATCCTTTATTAATATTTATTTCTCCTAACCCTAGACCAAGAGACTTGTAGAAAGAATTACCTACTCTCGCAGCATAAATTCACTACCTACTCTAATATAAAACCCACTCTCATAAATATGTAATTATTACCTAGGTTCTTTAGGAATCTTTTGGGATATACCTGTCACAGTCATAATTCCTCTCTCGAGTAGCAGTATAAACTGTGTAATATGATGACTTTATAACCCTAAGTCCCTCTATCGAAGCAATTAAGGGTTTGAGAAATTAGCTATGTTGATTAGGCATGGTCAATTAATTATGCAATCACAGTATTATGTCCAAATCTTAGGGAAAACAAGTACATAAATTCATAACGTCAATTATAGTGCAAAATTGGGCTACTTGTAATGAATAGAAATCTAGGTATATTCTTAATGTGGCCCTTTTCCTAAGCTTTTTCTATCATTTCTATCATTTTTAACTGAAATCTAGGTATATTCTTAATTTGGCCCTTTTCCTAAGATTTTTCTATCCTTTATATCATTTTTGTCCTTGATGTTGAATTTTTGGAATTATTAGCAGTTTGGAGTGAATTTGGTCACTATTCATGCCAATGTATGGGTTTATGCACAAATACCTCAATTAATGTTTCAATCAGGTCTAAGATGTAAAATTTCCTCTTAAGTGACATATTGTTAAAATAAATTCGTTCTAGAGTTTTCTTTAGCCTTTTGGAACTTGGAAGAGATAAAGAGATATATAAAAACTCTCTAAACATGAGAATGTGACATTAAATCATTTAATATGATAAATAGTGGTAATATTGGATAATGGGCTAAACTTTATAAAAGGAAGACTAATTGGTTAAAGATAACTTCAGATTTGTTTTCTTTGGGTTTAGTTTGGCTTGGAGACCAAGTTTCACAATTTTGGGATGATAATAACTATATCTATTTTATTTAGAAAGGAAAAGGTGACTTTTCTCCAAAATATGAAATCAGTCATTAAATGACTCCAAAAGTGCTAACTAATCTTAGATTCATAATCTACAAGTTAAAATTATCCTATGGTAAATTTTCATCTAATTTGGATATCTTTAATGCACATGTGCAGAATAGGAGAGACAAAGTATAATTAAAGCCCAAAATATTAAATAATATGATAAATAACTTGAAAGGATAAAATTAATGGAAAATTCGTGGTCTATATATCTTAGTTTGCTTGAGGGTGAGTTTCACATTAATTGATGGATTCTAGATGTCTCTAATGTGATAGGAAAGAGAAAATGTGATTTACTTTAAAAGAATTAAATAAAATATTTATAGTCTCTAAAACTAAAAGTTAATGCCAAAATTCGATTCTACACATCTTAATTAGGCTAGGCATCAATTTTCATTTAATTTGGAGTTTGTTTGCACCCCCAAATGAAGAGTGAGAGAGAAAGAAAAATAAATTTAATGTATTGCTTTAGTTTAAATCGGATTTGGTAACCAATTAAATGCCATGCATACGCACCTTAATATGGGCCCATGGATTTCAGATTGGAAGATCCACATGTCATCTCCTAGCTTTAGTAGGAGAGACCACCTCATATGAACTGTAAAGCCAATCTTGTGATGCATTTATCTCCCTCGTCTCTTGATGATTTGTCGAGATCTCTTCGCCATTGAATTTTGGATACGAATCCAAATCTTTTGAGCCATAAATCAAGCCCTAACTCTCTAAACCCATGAAACGTCCAATCGGTCCGCCAACCTCCTCACAGCCATGGGCATACCCATCCCTCTTGAATTCTTTGCACTCCAATATCAATACCCAAAAATGATGGAAAGATCCCTCTTAGTTCTTCCTCCACCTCAATTTCTCCTAGATTCCCCTCTAGCTGTGGTCACCAACAATACTTGGTATTTATCGATGGTAGCTTCTCCTTAACACCTCTGACCACTTACATCCAATTCATTCACAACCCACCATACTAGGAGATAGTCAGAGTTAGGGAATATGCCAGTTCACAATTTGAGTTTCCCTCCTTCCTCTCCAAACTTAGACTGTCGTTGTTGCTTGTCAAGGTCCCATCCACAGACCATGGTAGCTGTCCACATGACACGGGATGATGTCTTGATTCTCCATGGTGATCTTACAGTGCTTCTTTGACTTTCCTAGTCTTGAGGGTGAGTTATTTCTCATTAACCATCTTCCCCTCCTTCCTCTACTAATTTCTGGTACTCTGTACTTTGCAAACTGGGTGAGTTATGTTGGGTATTAGGGGAGGCAGAGAAGGCAGCGGAAAAAAAAAATTTTCTCCCCAAACCCAGCACGAGGAAACACGTCAACGTCTATATAATAGGAAAGGATGGTTTGTGGAATCATACCTTGTCCCGAGGCTTGCTCGGCAACAATACCTCGCGCTATGCGCGGTCTTCAACTCTGGTCTTGGACGGCGTCTGTGCAGCTCCTGGTCGCACCGGGACTGACGACTCCTACTCAAACCGGACTGTCGGATGACAGTTGTCCTCCTAAGCGGCAGTGACCTCCCGCCTCTGTAGTAGTCCACAAGGACCACCTGGAACTCCACACTCCTTGTCCCACAAGGAAGTGGAAGGAGTCGCACCCTCCTGTTGACGTACTAGTCGCCAACACACTCTCCTGCCTCCAGTTGCAACTGCAGTTGTCCTTCCCTTGCCGCACCTCCCTTTTGCGGGAAGCACTTGCTCGGGCTCTCTCTTCGTTACCAAAACTAGAGAGAACGACAACTTTGCAGAGCAACTGGTTGCACTGAGTTGTTCTTTGAGAAGCCCCCAATACCCCTATATATATAGGAGGGTCATGGGACATGGTTCTCCATCCCGGGCAATGCGAGACTAAAAGCAGGAGTTGAAGGGTTCGAGATTTTCCACAAAAGCAACCAACTCGCAACCTGAACCGGTCGGTTGACACCTCAACCGATCGGTTGGGACCCTTGAACCGGTCGGTTCAAGAGTGAACCGGTCGGTTTGTGGTCCTGGTCGGTTCCCGATTGACTTTCCTTCTTTTGTTTCTAATTGGTATCGAATACCAATCCTTGTTCCAATCAAATTGGGAAAGTGAAATGCAAGGAAAATTCTCACCAATCCTACTTTCCCAAGTTGCTCGGTTGCACCAGTTGAATCGATCGTTTCAACACTTGAAGCAATCGGTTCACCCTGGGCTTGAGCCGATCAGCTCAACACTTGAGCCGACCGGTTCAGCAACCTCAGTCGACAGCCAACCGGTTCAACACTTGAGCCGATCGGTTGGGAGTGAAGGTTGTGCAGAATCAGTCAATTGCGATTTCAATCAATCTGATACTCCAATCAATATGTCCAACACCTTGAACATTATGATATTGAGCTATCAATCAATTGAGTGTTTAATTGAACTACTAATCTCCTTTAGTAATCAATCTAAACATTGCTTGTGGACAAAACTCCTCTTCCAAGTTAAATCCTTTGTGTGTGACCCTGCAGGTCCATTTCACGTTGGCAGTGAAAGTCCATAACACTTATGACTTCACAAGCAAAGAGCGGTGCCTAGTCACACATCAGTGCTACCCAAGTGAAAGTAGAAAGTTAGAGAACAACTTTCATCCTACAATCCGTGAATGGTGTTACAGTGAATGTATAATTCCTTTATCATTGATATCCCGAATGAACTTGAGGCATGGAACAGTCATCCTGTCAACGTTCATTCACTTTCTTGATCTTAGAGTAGACTGGAAGAGATATTTATGACATCAGTATCATATACTGACTCACACATGCGTGCACGCCTTTCTCAATCCTACTCATCAAGTGGCCATGGACATCAAACTCCCTCAGGAGGGAAAAATCCCATATCTATCACTCACCCCTCAAAAGCCCCATGTGTCAAAGCCACCCAATCATCACCTTTATAACAACCCATGTTTCAGGACTACGTTTGATGATGTCAAAGTGTGCCCAACGACATGTGTTGAGTGTAGTGATTTCAGGTCTAAGAATCACACTCACCACCATCACTATGAGTACTGACTATGACTACCATGTCATGGTTCCATGTGTCAAACTCACGGTGGGTCTGTCCGGTACACTTGTTCTCTAACAAGTACCTATGTGTTTGGTTTGATATCTCTATATCATGACTAATGAGATTCTGTCATCAACCAACACCACAATCTAGTCTTGCGTGTCATTGCTGTCTATCTACCTTCCACAATGACATCCGACTAGGGACATTACAAGAATGTACAAACTCTTAGCATCCGTATGATCTCATCATTCAGGTCATGAACCTGAAGGCATACGTCATTGAGTACTGTCATTCTCTAGACATTCAATATGTTCTATCACTATCTCATATGACTGAACCAGAAAGAATTAGAAGCTTGCCTTTGTTGTTTATCAAATCAATCTTAATGTATCCCACCAATCATCCCATGATTGGCTCTAAGGGCATACATACCAACAGACTCCCACTTGCACTGCGAGCCAATCACCATTGAATCATATTCATAGTGATCTTCAAACATGTCCCACATGTTACTGTGCTCTAGTGCGATCATAGTGAGTAATGGCAACACCTTGCCAAAGTCAGTATAAATTGCATGTCTCTCATCTCTTCGTTGTACGTCACACGTATGAGATGGAGTTGCCGTAATATGCGATCTAGTATTCCTTTGCTAACCTTTAGCCACATTGCATGATCAAGGATTCCATACTTGTCATCAATGAGTGGAATGTCTTATAAGTTCATCTCATGAACTTCCAGATCCATATAGTATCTACTACTGTTCTCTAACACATAGATACTCGGCATTTTCCTTTTGAATGGTTTTATTGGAACATTTCCAATTATCAACAAACTTTCACTTTTATACATCCTATGTATATTTTGCGATTAATTTTCTGTCCTTTCGGAAGTTCGCATCAATGTAACTCTTTACATCGAACTCTTCCTTATCACCATAGAACTAGTACTTATCATGTTCTCATGGTATTCCAGTAACCCTTACTGGAAGTAGACAGACATCCACTCGTTATGTCCCACATAAGAGTTATCAAGATGAGCACATCATATTGTCATGTCATACATACAAAATGATGAATGCATTTTATTCTTGCCATGTCTATACATGCAAGATAATGGGATGATTACATACATGATAGATCCTTATCTATTCTTAGTGTTCCCATTCTTCATAAGAATTGGACACTTGGCCTTGGGATACTAACTCCATGTAACATGGACAAGTTTTCTCCCACTGAATCTGTGCATACTGAACACTTCAGTACAGATTGCCAATGTATTCTCTCTCTTTTTAGATTAAGAGATTTTTCGAGAACTATCTCTATAGATCTCTATTCCTATCACATAGGAAATATCTCTATCTTCCTTAAATATAATTTCCACTTTTGGATTTCCATTCTAGAACATTTCCATTTCACATCAACATGTGGAATGTGAATACGCTCCCACTAAATCACAGATCCCTTCTTTATCTTTGACATATCAGTCAAACCCTTTGACTATATCATCAAAGTAAAGATCCAATTCTGAGTTGCTTGTACTCAATCAATCACATTGATTAGTCCATTGTAACTTATAGACTTCATTTTCATTAATGGATTCATAGACCTTATAGGTTGTGTCACGTACACATCCTTGTTTTATTCCTCATAGGAATGCGGTTTTAGTATCCATATGCCAAATGTCTTAGTCATTTAGTTTCAATCAATAAGCATCATCCTTCTCAAAATGTTATCCATGTGTCTTAACACTTAAGACTCATTTGCACTTGTGAATTTCATCCAATGAGTGCTACCATCAAGGTCATACCTTATGGTTCACATGGACATCATTTAGGATGTAATGGTCATAAACCATATCTCAAAATCCGGTTCCTCATATTCATCTGGATAGTTGACTCATCACATGAACAACTCATCACATAGATAATTGAGGTGTATCTGTCAAGGATATAAGAACTCACAACCCTTGTGATTCTTAATTTCTTTTATTAGTGTGGGGTATTCTTTTATTAAGAAGAATTCAGTTATTCGATAATCATTCTCTAACTCCTTAGAGTATGATTGCTTCTTGATTTAGACATCACCATGCCTTAATCATGAGTTCACTATGATACACTATCATAATCACTCAAAAGGATCTCAAACATTTGGTCCAAGTATTTCATTCATTGATCTCATCAAGAATTAACACTTTACCAAATTTTCACTTCATTTGTGATAATCTTGAACACTTCAAGATATTCATATTGGTATTTCTCTAAACACCATTAGAAGTATTAGCATTTATTCCAATAGGTATGTAAATACATCACATGTATTATACCTAATAGGATAATCATTCTCCCACTACCATTAGTGAAGATTGATTAATCATGTCCAAGATATTCATATCTCTTACTAGTTCTCTAACCAAAAGAGTCTAGATTTATCCATCATATGGAAACTAGAAATGAATTTCTCATGATTGATGCTAATTTGATTGTTTGAGTTATATATAACTTTTAGGTATCATTTGATCTCATGCATATCAAATACCACAAGATAAACAAGGCATTGCCACAAAGATCATATCTTTTAAGATTGAAACATCAACTTTATTGATTGCCATCATTGTCATACAATATGCAAAAATAAAGTGTTTCTATCTATTGGCAAATATGAAATAGCAGTTCATAATTGTATTACATGCCTTATAGGCTGAAAATAAACTAAAGACTCCTATCTATGGCGGCAACACTTGCCCCAATTATGACTACTTTACACTTTACATCTTGGTATCATATACCTCAAAAAGTTTTACAAGTTTACTTTCATGACACCTTTTAAGTAGAGACGTCTGTAGCCTCCTTCTTCTTTTGTTCTTCCAGATAGAGATGACAATTCCTTTTCCAATGTCCTGGCTTTTGACAATGGTGGCAATTTCCTTTCTTGGTCACGCCTCCCTTGGCCTTGAGAGCTGAAGACGGCTTGGACTCCTGGCTAGCATCAGAACCTTTCTTAGCTTTGCCCTTTCCCTTGCGCTTGGACTTGCATTTCTTGCTCGTCATCACCATCACAGCCTTAGGCTTGTCGTTCTTCATCTATATCTCGACTGTCCTCAACATGCCCAACAACTCTGACAGTGGCCTATCAAAGTTGTTCATGTTGTAGTTCATCACAAACTGACTGTATGATTCTGGCAACGATTGCAGTATCACGTCAGTAGCCAACTCTTGGCTCAGTGGAAATCCCAGTCTTTGCAGGTTCTCCACATACCCAATCATCTTGAGTGTGTGAGGACCAACTGGATCTCCTTCTGTCATGATGCACTTGAACAGCGCCCTAGAAACATTGTATCTCTCTTTCCGTGCCTGATCTTCATACATGTTCCTGAGATGTTGAATCATCTCAATGACACCCATGTTCTCATGCTGTCTCTGCAACTCATGGTTCATAGAACATAACATCAAGCACTTTGCATCAATGGCATCATCAGCATGCTTCTTGTAAGCATCCCTTTCTGTCTTTGGTGCATTAGGAGTGGGTTCCTCTGGAATTGGAGTATCCAGGACATAGAGCTTTCGCTCTTGAGTGAGAACAATTCTCAATGTCCGATACCAGTCGTGGAAGTTCGTCCCATTAAGCTTGTCCTTTTCAAGGACCGATCGCAATGACAAGTGATTGTTGTTTGTCGTCATTTGTACTACAAAAAGGACATATGCAATTTTAGTCCAAAAACTCATTTTTGACTTGTTTGATTGATTTGAAAATTTGACGATATAATTAGGCCTTTAATTAATTATCGCTCCCACTATTTTACTTCAAATTGATAGCCCTCACCATCAATTTGGAAGATTGCAGCGTACAACCTTCCAGTGGGCAAGATCCTAAAATCCTCTAAGTCATGAGTCAACTAGGGCTGATCGCCCACAACTTAGATCTCTCAGGTAGGCAACTCTTGCCAATTGCATCATATGCAACTCTTGATAAGATGTCATATACAACTCTTTGCAATGATCATCTCCATGCCTCAAGGTACTAGATCCCATCTAGATCACCTTGTTAAGTCCAAACCAAAGCAAACACGATGAATATGCACCCTACTAGGACAGACCCACACATTCATCCTTCACACTTCCACGAGATAGACGGTGCACCACGCTAGGGCGTGCCCACACTTGGTCGATCAAGCTTTTCACGTGTGTCGCATTTGGAAGGCATCTAAAACTTAATATTTTAATGAGGGATTTGGTTTTATGTACATATACATATCCAATCACCACAATACATAGTATGTATCATATACATGCTATATCCCACAGAAAACATGCACAAAACGATAAAAAGTGATGATTATGGCCATCCTAATGTGATTCCTCAAGCCAAGAGGAATCACGGTCATCTAGGTCAACATCACATGCAACCTTTACAAGATGAACATCTGTGCCTTGCCATCCGAGTTGATCACATGAATGATCTGTACTCTCCAGCCAGTCGTCTGGGTGCCACCAGCTGATCGGTTGGCTCCTCCAACCGATCGGTTCGCCTGGTCATCGTGCATCTCGTCATGTCCACCACCCGCTCGTCTCGCTCCTCGAACCGGTCATCAACCGATCGGTTCACTTCTTGAACTGACCGTCTGGAACGTCAACCGATCAGTTCACGCCTTGAACCGATCATTTTAGCTGTCGTCTTGATGTCCGCCGGTCTTCGACATAACAGGAAATAAAATCTATCCTATTATTACATTGCTTAAAAGAAAAACCCCGAGTTACATTTGGGGGAGCAAAGGTAGGAAAGAATCTCGAATTATTTCGAGTTACATCAGGAATAAGAGAGGGAAGATTGGTGCACAGACCAAGATGCAAGCAACCACAAACAACCACACATAGATAGGGGTTTATAGGCCATAATCATGCTACACACATCCACCACAAAAACTCATTTAAGGGCGACGCGTATTGAGTGCATTAATAATACATATCATATATGTAATTGGGATTTGTGGATTTAGGATTGGACATGCATAAAGCCAATATTATTCGCATTGTATGCAATAAATAAAGGCGAAAAACCAAAATCGATCATATCGATATTCCTAAAATATAGAGCAGTTGATGTGGCTCTGATACCACTGCTGGGTATTAGGGGAGGCAGAGAAGGCAGCGGAAATAAAAAAATTTCTCCCCAAACCCAGCACGAGGAAACGCGTCAACGTCTATATAATAGGAAAGGATGGTTTGTGGAATCATACCTTGTCCCGAGGCTTGCTTGGTGACAATACCTCGTGCTATGTGCGGTCTTCAACTCCGGTCTTGGACGGTGTCTGTGCAGCTCCTGGTCGCACCGGGACTGACGACTCCTGCTCGAACCGGACTGTCGGATGACAGTTGTCCTCCTAAGCGGCAATGACCTCCCGCCTCTGTAGTAGTCCACACGGACCACCTGGAACTCCACACTCTTTGTCCCACAAGGAAGTGGAAGGATTCGCACCCTCCTATTGACGTACTAGTCGCCAACACACTCTCCTGCCTCCAGTTGCAACTGCAGTTGTCCTTCCCTTGCTGCACCTCCCTTTTGCGGGAAGCACTTGCTCGGGCTCTCTCTCGGTTACCAAAACCAGAGAGAACGACAACTTTGCAGAGCAACTGGTTGCACTGAGTTGTTCTTTGAGAAGCCCCCAATACCCCTATATATATAGGAGGGTCATGGGACAGGGTTCTCCATCCCGGGCAATGCGGGACTAAAAGCAGGAGTAGAAGGGTTCGAGATTTTCCACAAAAGCAACCAACTCACAACCTGAACCGATCGGTTCACAAGTGAACCGGTCGGTTGGGGACCTGAACCGGTCGGTTGACACCTCAACCGATCGGTTGGGACCCTTGAACCGGTCAGTTCGATCGGTTGAGACCCTTGAACCGGTCGGTTCACAAGTGAACCGGTCGGTTGGTGGTCCTGGTCGGTTCCCGATTGACTTTCCTTCTTTTGTTTCTAATTGGTATCGAATACCAATCCTTGTTCCAATCAGATTGGGCAAGTGAAACGCAAGGAAAATTCTCACCAATCCTACTTTCCCAAGTTGCTCGGTTGCACCAGTTGAATCGATCATTTCAACACTTGAAGTAATCGGTTCACCCTGGGCTTGAGACGATCGGCTCAACACTTGAGCCTACCGGTTCAGCAACCTCAGCCGACCGGTTCAACACTTGAGCCGATCGGTTGGGAGTGCAGGTTGTGCAGAATCAGTCAATTGCGATTGCAATCAATCCAATACTCCAATCAATATGTCCAACACCTTGAACATTATGATATTGAGCTATCAATCAATTGAGTGTTTAATTGAACTACTAATCTCCTTTAGTAATCAATCTAAACATTGCTTGTGGACAAAACTCCTCTTCCAGGTTAAATCCTTTGTGTGTGACCCTGCAGGTCCATTTCACGTTGGCAGTGAAAGTCCATAACACTTATGACTTCACAAGCAAAGAGCGGTGCCTAGTCACACATCAGTGCTACCCAAGTGAAAGTAGAAAGTTAGAGAACAACTTTCATCCTACAATCTGTGAATGGTGTTAGAGTGAATGTATAATTCCTTTGTCACTGATATCCCAAATGAACTCGAGGCATGGAACAGTCATCCTGTCAATGTTCATTCACTTTCTTGATCTCAGAGTAGACTGGAAGAGATATGTATGACATCAGTATCATATACTGACTCACACATGCGTGCATGCCTTTCTCAATCCTACTCATCAAGTGGCCATGGACATCAAACTCCCTCAGGAGGGACAAATCCCATATCTATCACTCACCCCTCAAAAGCCCCATGTGTCAAAGCCACCCAATCATCACCTTTATAACAACCCATATTTCAGGACTGCGTTTGATGATGTCAAAGTGTGCCCAACGACATGTGTTGAGTGTAGTGATTTCAGGTCTAATAATCACACTCACCACCATCACTGTGAGTACTGATTGTGACTACCATGTCATGGTTCCATGTGTCAAACTCACGGTGGGTCTGTCCGGTACACTTGTTCTCTAACAAGTACTTATGTGTTTGGTTTGATATCTCTATATCATGACTAATGAGATTCTGTCATCAACCAACACCACAATCTAGTCTTGTGTGTCATTGTTGTCTATCTACCTTCCACAATGACATCCGACTAGGGACATTACAAGAATGTACAAACTCTTAGCATCCGTATGATCTCATCGTTCAGGTCATGAACTTGAAGGCATACGTCATTGAGTACTGTCATTCTCTAGACATTCAATCTGTTCTATCACTATCTCATATGACTGAACCAGAAAGAATTGGAAGCTTGCCTTTGTTGTTTATCAAATCAATCTTAATGTATCCCACCAATCATCCCATGATTGGCTCTCAGGGCATACATACCAACAAGTTATGCCTTAGGTCACCGCATCAGTTGTACGGTGGCTTGTCGGGTTTGACGAGAGTAAGGGAAGTTCATGAGAGTCACCATTATGACTGTCCCCATACTATTTTTAAGATTTTGGGATCGCATTAAGCTTTGGTTCTTAGAAGAGTCGAAGCTTCTGTTCTGATCAATCAAAGAATGATCAAATCTCGATATTGCCCCTGGGTGTCTGTTTGTTTCATGTCATGCCTTAATGGGTAATTTAGATTTTTCACCCTCATTTTGCTTTCCTTGTTTGTGAGTCTTGCTCAGTGCCAACCCGGCCAAGTTGGCCTCTACTTATTGAGCCAACTCACTGAGTTTGGTCACTTACTGGATTATTTTGTTAATGTGGATTTCTCAAATTTCCTAATTGGTCATATTTGTAAAAAAATCATATCTTTTTCTTTAGTTGTCCAAAAATTCTCATGTTTTGGAATCAAGAAAATGTGTCCTTTCTAATAGAAATAGTTTGAGAGTCTGATTTCCATGTTTTCAATGATTGATTTTTAGGAATCTAATAAATTATATAAAAATCCCTAAAAATTGTAACTAATTCATAAAAACTCCAAATAAAGCAAATAAATATGTTTTTTTGATCAGAAAAACATAAGGAATTGATGGGTTAGGTTTTGTGACTAAAATCTGAGGTTTTCCAAAAAAGTCTAAAATTAGGGTTTTCTTTATACATATATGAAATGTAAACCCTAATATATTTGAATAACTTGTAATTAGGTTAAGGTGATCTTGGAATCTTCTACACTGGTGAAACATGTTAACTAGGACACTAAGTTGAGGTATGTGCATCTTATGCTTTAAGTTGGACATATTTGTTATCCAAACCATAATTTCCCAATGAGGCATGGACTAAAACCTTGATCCTTATTATTGCTCTTTTTGGTGCAATTATTTCACTACTTGCTTGGATTTTGATCCACATGCCATATCTGTATTATTTGATGTTCAATCTTACCTTGCAATATTATTTATTTTAGAATGATGAATTGGTTGACTTGTTAGTCTGTAGTGTACCTTTGTACAACCACCCATTGTTTGGGCAAGTGTTATTTAACTAGGGGAATGTGTTAGTTCTCCCTACTTTTATATATATATATATATATATATATATATATATATATATATATATATATATATATATATATATATATATATTGTAGGTGATAGGGAATTTGTTAATTCTCCCCTCACCTAATTGTTGAGGTTTCATAGGTACCTCAGTCCTACTTATTTAATGTAGTCATACTATTAATCATGCATGCTTCTTTATTATTATCTTTTATGGGAAGATTCTAATTTGATATGCACCTCCTACTCTTGACTTTCTTTGCTCTTGGTGAACATACACCCTTTATTATCTTTTGTTGATCTTATATTGTTCTAGCTCTTTATTTGACACATACCTTGTTTTCTCCTCTTGTTGGATGATCCCAACCACCCAGGCCTGGGACAAGGAGTGGAATAAGATCAAGGAGGACCGGCTTAGGTTTAGGATAAGCAGTACATGGCTTTTAGCATGGACCTAACTCACGCAGTTAATGCTTGGAGACCAACTTGATATGGTTTAGATTTCCCTCTACTAGATCCTTATGTTGTAATATCCATGTAAACCCTATATGGGAGATGATTATGTACTTTTGTAAAATAGACTATAGTCATGAAACTTTTACTCCACTTCTATACTTTGTTCTTTTGTATACCATTATTTGAGATTTGAAAGTTTTACACTTATTATAGCATACCTTTGAGTGTGTTTGGAATGGATATTTTATTCTTCAAAATTTAGTTGGGAGTGGATCCCCTTTGGGTCCCACTCTTTACACTAATCTTGGGTCCTAAGGAAATAGGGGACTAGTTTTGCATGATTTCTATCATTGCATTATAGGTGGAAGAAGAGAATGAGGGAAACACTAAAGAAATAATGAAAACACCTGGAGAAGATGATCTGGATAACTCCCTCTAGTGAATGTGGTGATATTCTATGTTTTAGTTGCAAATCAACCATCTGAAGGTGCCCGATTCATCCAGGAATAAGTTGTATCCTCTTCTTTCTCCTCCTTCATCTATGTGCTCTTATTCAATGGAATAGACAATGATAATAGGTCTAGCCAAACTCCTCTTAGGTCACAAGGGAGTCTCTGACTATCATTAAGTCATGACCATTGGATTAAGTAAGATCTTTAATCTCATCTGGATGTGCGAATTCAGTACCACCGACACCAAGTTGGTGGCACTGAGTCCTCTCCTAGTTTTGAGAATATTCATAAGTGTCGGTACCACTAATGAAATGTCAATAACACCAAGTTGATCTTTGTCCTCTCTAGCAATTTCTTCATGTAACGATTAGTTGCATCGACACAGACGTTGGTGGCACTGAACTACTTGGTGTAGGTCTGTCCTTTTTCCTATAAAAGTCAGTACCGCCAACATAGATCTCAGTAGCATCAAGATGACTCAGGACTACTTAGATTGCTTGAAATTAGAAATATATAACACAAGTCCAAATAAATATGATGAATCAATATAAAATAGTGAGAATGGACACTATTTGATGCAATAATATGTCAGTGGATAATGATGACAAACAATGCATAAGTAATATCAAAATGAGAAATTTGCATGCAATACATGGAAAAATAGCCTTTAAAAAGTGCATAATATTCAGTGAATCAACCGATCGGTTTAGAATGTGAATCGATTTGTTGAGCATTCAGTATGACTGGATCAAAGATTGATGTTGACGTCATATTATACATTAATAGTCACATTGAAAGACAATATGCTTGCGAATAAGAAATATAGTGAACCGACCAATTCAAGTGTTGAACTAAGCAATTTACATGCGAACCTACTGATTCAAATGTGAACCGACTGATTAGTGATCTACAATAGCCAAAAATTTGTGAAAATCTGACTCTTCGACTCCCAGTTGATTTGGAAACCATGACCATGTCCCTCCTATATTAGTCAAGGCTTTCAGAAAATACAACTAATGCTGAAAAATGATGTCCTCTTACAACTGTGGTAACATGAGAGCCTGAGCAAGTCTTACCTATAAAAGGGAGGGACAGCCAGGAAGAAGAAACCAACACTAGAACATTGGCATCAAAGGGACAAACTCTTTCTCCTTGGCTTTAGAAAGCGCGATGGGGAGTTCCTAGTGGTACGTGTGGACTACGTAGAGGCATGAAGGTCATTGTCACCACACTAGGAGGATGTCTCAGTTGTCGTTCGTGGTGCTACACTAGGAGGTCGCCACCCACAACTGTCTAGGTGTTTCTTGATAAAGAAGTACGTTGTTGAAAGGAATCTCGTTTGACTTGCTCTAGGACCATATGCCTTGCAAACCCTCTTTTCTAAATACATCATTGTCGACGCAATCTGCTTGTTTGGGATACGAGAAAAATTCTTCTATTTTGCCTTATGTGAAGCTTGAAATCCTAATAGGAACACGTCCTAAAGACTACCTCATCATTGGATGATCATATGATGCCCAATGCCATCTTGTTTTAGCATGTTTCCAATGAATTTCATCCTAAAATATCAAACCTCTCTAGGGAGTAGACGATTGACCATCATAGTCATTGGCCATAAAGCTGACCTTAAACGAGGAACTTATTTGACGCGCAATCTTCTATCTAGAGCAATCATAGCCCCACTTCAGATAGGCAAACTCATCCATTTTAGCCTCTTTAGAGTTGTGGTCCTAACCCTAAATTGGTTCAGTACTCTAGATCTTACAATTGACCTAACTCACTTAGGCATTTAATTTAAAAATAAATATAAGACAAAAAGTAGGAAAAAGGAGAGATAATGAATATTCAAGATCTTTTCATAATTAAGTGTTTTTATGATTCTCAATGATCACATACTCTTGCCTTTTATAGTCCTGTAAGAAACCAAAATCCTATCCACTTTTCATTTTCTTTTTTTGGATAAGGTAAAATATTACTAGATCATCAAAAGAGCGTATAGGGGTAAACCATCCCGTATACTATACATGGTCACTTAAGACCCCACCTCAAAATAACCTCAATATTAACCTTCAATAGGCACCCCGGGTTCGCTTTACAATGCCAAGCCAGCCTATTAACAAAAGCATCAAACACATGGTATTTATCACTCCCACTCTTACCGTGAGTTCTAGTGTTCCTCTCATGCCATATATGGAACATGAGGCCGGTCCACACTAGGCCGGCAAACCTCCTTTGATGTATGTCCCCTCTGGACCTACTATGCATCCAGGACAAGCTGTTATTGACACCCGTGGGGGGGTTTCCACCCCACATGAGCTTGAGAGAGGATCGGGTCCAAAGATACTTGGTGAAGTCACACTCAAAAAAGAGGTGCTGCTGCGTTTCGTCGACCTGATGGCACAATGGGAAAGCGCTCACGCTTTCATTGAACCATTTGCTAGTTCTGTCACTGGTGGGGAGCCACCCCAAAATCACCCTGTAAGCACATAAGCTCCATTTGGGGGCAGTGGAAGCTACCCCAAAGCATCTGGTACCAAGGAACTTGAGGTTGATTGCGGTTGATCTTCCAAGGCAATATGCCTGCAATCACACTCCAGTTCCCATATGTATCAGCATAATTTGTCTTGCAAAAATTCCACACATCACACATTCTCCTCCAAGCTCTAGAAGAGCCAGCAATGTCAGCACCAGTATCAAGGCACCCACCATAAAGAGCTCTCATCCACACACTCCAGGTAGAACTAGGATTAACAAGAAAAATGTGGATCCTTCTTGTAGTAGCTTCCAGCATGATATCTGAGGGATCGACTAAACCCAACCCTCCTCCCTGTCTCGGTTGAGCAACCTCCGCCCACGCAACCGCATGATGCTTCCCACTCCACAAAAAACCACATAAAATCGATCTCATTTCCCCCAAGACGAACTCGGGTATCACTGCGAGCCTACACCAGTATCGGATCATACTAGTCAGAACATAATTGATCAGCACCGCTCTCCCGGCTAAGGAAACCTTCAAACTGCTCCACTTTTCAACCCTTGCACACAATCTATCCAGGCAAACCTGATAATTGGCCCCTTTCCCAACACCACCCGACAGAGGAATACCCAGGCATTTGGTCGGAAAACACCCGGTCTCCAAGTGGATGGCCTCTTTTAATCTTCCTCTCCTCGAATCACAAGATTTTGACAGAAACAGCTGTGATTTAATACCGCTGATATGTAAGCAAGTAATATCAGCAAACTTCTCAAAAATATGTCTCACTCCACAGAACACCTTAGCATGGGCCGCCACAAAGAACATGACGTCGTCCGCGAATATCAAGTGTGACATGACTTTAGTGCCTTGGACTTTGTACGTTTTTATAAAACCATCATCTTCAGCTTTGGCCATGAGATGAGATAAGTTCTCCATAATCAGAGTGAACAGTAGGGGTGACAAAGGATCACCCTGTCTCAACCCATTTGAGGCTTGGAACATACCTTTTGGGACCCCATTAACCAGAACTGAGAAGGAAGTTGTTTGAATGCATTGTTTAATGATGTTGATAAATCTCTCCGAGAAGCCGAGAGCTTCCATCGTACTCCACAAACCATGCCATGAGACATGATCAAAAGCTTTAGCTATGTTCACTTTGATACAGGCCTGCTTGGTTCTCCCCTTAACTTGGAAATCTCTCAAGAATTCAGAAGCCAGAAGAACATTATCAGCAATATCACGCCCTTTCACAAACGTTGTTTGGTTGGGTGAAATAATATCTGGCAGAATACACTTCAACCTTCCCGCCAGCAACTTTGCAATAATCTTGTAGACAACCGAACAACAAGCAATAGGGCGGAAGTCACTCATGACATCCGAGCCAACTTTTTTAGGAATAAGCCTGATAAAAGTGTGATTTACCTGTCGGACCATCCTCCCCCCCCCATAAGGAACCACCTCACCGCATTACACACTTCCCTCCCAACTATATTCCAGGAGCTATGGAAGAACTTCGCATTGAACCCATCGGGGCCAGGTGCTTTGGAAGCACCAATGGAGAAAGCCGCGTGTTTAATCTCTGTGTCAGTAGCTAACTTCAGCAGCTCGGTATTCATACTATCACTAACTTTTCTTTCAAGAACAGAAGCTCGCCTATCACTATTTCTATCCTCACTATTGTACAGCTCGGTGAAGAAATTCACAGCCATCTCTTCAACCAAAGCTTCCTCGTCAACAAGCTCCCCCTTGTTATTCATCAGATTATGTATATGGTCCTTCATGTTATTTCTTTTGATAGCCGCATGGTAGATTTTAGAATTGTTGTCACCATCTTTAAGCCATTTGAGCCTGCTTCTTTGCCACCCATAGATTTCATAGGCTTTTTCCAACTGTCCCAACCTTTTGCAAGCATCAATCTCCTCCATCATGATTGTGTGATCATTCGGTTGCATTCTTAAATTCTCAACAGCAATGTTATATCTCTCCTTGGCATCTTTTATGAGGTTAGGAAGGTCAATAAGACTTTTGTACCAAGCCTTCAGAGCCACCTTGACCTACTTTAGTTTTTCAGCCACCACAAAGAGAGGATTGCCAATAACCCTCACATTCCAAGCCTCGCTAATCACACCCTCAAAGGAAGGCCAATTTTACCAATGGTTAAGGAATCTGAACCGTCATTTCGTGATCTTTTTATCAGTAAGAAGAACTTCTAACCAGGCATGGTCACTATTAGGATGAGCACCCAGTCTGAGAGAGGCCTCCGGAAAAACCTCAAGCCATGCTTCATTGACCAAGCCCCGATCAAGATTACTAGAGATCCTTCTTATCAGTGATCTTTTATCATGCCACGTGATTAAGCCAGCACTCATGTTTAGCTCAAAAAGCCCCGCCGCATCCACAGCCTCATTGAATCTCTTGAGAATCGGTTCGGGGATGGGCAGCCCACCCCATTTCTCTCTAGCTTTTCTGACCTGGTTAAAATCACCCACAACAATCTGTGGTAGAGCCTGTTGCGTAGACTCCACCATAAATTCCCAGAGCTTCCTTCTTTCAACCTCCGAGTTGGAGCCATAAACAGAAGAGAGCACACAATGGAAACCACCAGTATTAATGCAGCTCAACGTGACTAACTAGTCACTTTTCATTTTCACCTTTTCTAACTAAGACATGACTTAGTGAGATAATCAGACATGTACAAATGTAAGAACTGGAGCAACAATGAGAAACAATATTCAAGATGATAAACCTCGAGTGACTCATCGGTATTCTAGGGGAATAAATGATTTTTCGTATTAGGTAAATTCTTTCCTTGCAAACCTTATTCTAGAAATATTATCTACACCCATCTTATGATTATTTCATAAATTCAACCTTACAAGGAAAAGACATAACCTATTGTTTTCACCCTCCACAAAGTTTATCAGACCATCATTTTTGACTCTCATATTTTTTGTCTTCCATCCAAAAATGGGGCTAGACTTGGCTCAAGCCTGCATTTTCACTCCTATCTCAAACTTAATCTTGAGACAAACAAATTGTTGACACCTCATTTTTACGCACTCAATGGAAATTCATGACAATGTTCATCCTCTAGATAATGATGGAGTTCCTTCCCTTCTTATTCCTTTTTTTAATTTTTCCATATTTTTTGCATGTTTAATCCATTCATTTTCACCCACTTTAATCAAGTTTGGGATTTCTAGTATAGAAAATATTTTTTTCCAAACTAAAGTGCAATTTTCTTACCAATGTTTTTTTCTTATAAACTCTCTCATAAATTGTCCAATTGATTATATTGAATAAAATATTCTCTTTTTCTCCAATCCATATTCAATTGCTTTTTTAATAATGATGACTAATAATCCTAAATTTATGCTTTCTCACCTTTCTTCATTATTTTATTTAATTGTATTCACAATCTGTGTTTTCCATCGATTCTACCCAATTTTCTCTAGAGTGTTTCTAATGTATCCAAAATATCAAGAGAAAGGTTTTATCCTACCTGACTTGCCTAGTGGTTCAAGATATTCCATGTGACATGTAGGGAATTGCCTCAATCTATAGGCAATGCCTCTGTTGCGCATTGTCACATTCTGTCGCATCTTGCAAAATACTTCTATTTAGTGACCTCACACCCTAAATCCATCCTATAAGTACCCCCACCTAATATATTTTGTACCCTTTAGACCCTCCCAAAGCGAAAGGTGAAAATATCTAGGGGGAGGTGAGTAGAGATTTATAAAATATTTTAACAAATAAAAGTGCTAAGCAAGCAACCAAATATGAGACATTATTTAGAATGATTCTGCCTACGACGTCAGCCCACTACATAATTGTTTCCAATTAAGATTTACAACAAACAAATTTATTAATTTATCTGTTAGGACAAATTACAAAACTTTTGTTGCACCTAAACCCTCTTCTTTACCAACCACAGAAGAGCACCAACCAAACCTCTTCTTTCAGAGACACATAAGAGCACTGAGTACCTCTTCTTTTATGGATTGGGAAGAGAATCGCAACACCTCTTCTTTCACGAGCTTGGAAGTGCACTGTATCATCACCTCTTCTTTGATGGCCAATGGAAGAGCACCTGGAGAAGACTCCTTCTTCTCTAAATACTTAGACAATCTCCTCTCCTAGGAGTATCCCAATCAAGTTACACAGTAGCAGTATGAAGATGGGAGAAATGAATATACTAAGTAATATCAACAATGTACTTATGAATTGATCTTATTGACCAAACCACAAGGGATATATCAAGTTTGAGTGGTGGAAGGACAAGCTAAGGTGAGATACAAAAATGACAGTTGTGAATGATTGCAAGTATGGTGCTATAGCTCAATTTTCTCTAGATCTCATGTATTCAAGTGTACAAGTTATGTTTTAGGTGTCCTTTGACCACTACTATTTATAGGAATGGTTTATAAGTGGCTATGGAAACTTAAGGGAGTGTTCTAGAATGAGAAATTGTCATTATAGTTGAGTCGATGTAGGTGCAACAAATAATTTGTTTGTTAATAATATTAGCATTCCAGAATCCTTCTCTTAATAATTTTTTTGACTAGATGTCTTCAACGAGAATTCTATGACTGATTTTTCTAAGTTTCCAACTTGGTTCTGATATCTAAGTGTCATTCTAACTTCTTGGTCAATTGGTTTAATGGTCTTTCCTCGATCCAGGTGTGTCAGTGAACAATATTTTTGACCGAGTGTGACTTAGAACAAACAATTTTGTAAAGGTTCTTCCAGTTCTCTAAGTCCTCGACGGAGGGGAATCTCAGTCGACAATGTTTTTGACCAAAAGTGTCTCGGTTGGCAAGTTTCTCGACCTAGAAAATCCATTAAAATTGGTTTACAAATTTTCAAAAACTTATCTTATGATTTTTCTAATGTGACCTTCCTATCCTAGACACTTAGTTTAGACATATAAATAGTTTTAGGATAGGTGGGATTGGTCCATAGCTTGATTTACATGATTTCTAAATTTTTGGGCATTTACACTACAAATAAGCACATATAAACAATAATTTAATCATTTGGAACTCTAATATTGAGCAATATTTCTCAATATATACTTGTTACATGAAACATTAAGATAGCACATTAAATCTACAAATAATAAATGTTTGTCATCATCAAAACAGAAGATAAGATAATGTCCACTTAAGCCTACAATCTACTCCTTTTTTAAGATGGCAAACATTTTTATAACAAAAAGCTTAAAAGGAAATTTCCATACCTTAGTGAGATTTTCCTTGAGTGTTGAACATGTATGAACATTTATTTTGAAGAGATATGGAATATATTGTCCAACTTTCAATGTAAAGTGCAACAATTAATTTATGGAAATGTGTCTCTCAACTCAAAAACTTAATCAAAACCATAAAGACTCAAGGAACCCAATGAATAAAGTTTTGCTTTTATATTATTTCTCCCACTTTTCATCTAAAAAAGTAACCCTATTAATATGATCCTTAAAGAAAAATGTCAAATTTAGCCGCAGTAGTCAGGAACAAGTACCTAAGTAAGCTCAATTTATTGATAAAAGAAACCATTACATAGATTGGCTACTCAAAAGAAAATACATAAGGATAGCCACATGATTACGAAAGATGTCACTTGAATGAATCAAGGATCACAATACACCTCCTGATCTTTCCCATAGAAAGGTGAAATGCCATAGTATTTCACAAGTGTTCCCCAATACATTGTGTCAGTCTTGGCAAGATCATATGCCTCAATAAAGGTGGGTGATTTGTCAAAACAGAAATGAGAAACCATGTCTTGGAGTACATTGGTGGAGTATTGAGTATGGGTAAGCTCAATGGATGGTGGAGGTGGTACTTGAGTGTAGTTGATGTATGGATTGAATGGATAGATACTCCTAGGGTAAGAAACATAGGGATAGTTGTCAGGAATATTTGGAGTCAATGATTACCTTTTTTGGTTAAGATAGGGCATTGCATTGTGGTTGCAGTCAAAATGTCTCCCACGTTGATAGGCTACTCATTTAAGATAAGAGACATCATTTACAAGGCTTTCTACGGAGTAACCAGGGAGAGGTGAAGAAGGTGAGGGAATGGCTTCTTGAGATGTGCCTTCTTTAGTTCCATCCCTTTTGTGCCCAAAGTCGATTCCCATTATGTCAATTGTGTTTTGGGTTATTCTTTGGGGACACTAATCACGGGTATAGTCTAAGTCAAATAATTTTGTGCCAATGAAATTTTCAATGATTTGGCAAACAAAATCAAAGTAGGGTGGACTTCTAGAGAAATCAATCATATTTAAGAGAATCGTGCAAATAAACTTGACAGGAATGCGTTTAAGAATTGCATATATAAGAAGCATCCTAAATTGAGGGATTTTAGTTTTATTTGCTCTAGGACAAATATTATGGTAAGGATGCAGTTTACTATCCTAGCTTCAGGGGTTAAAGATGTATCATAGTAGGTTCCTCTTTATTCTTGAGGAGCGGTATTAGGAAGAAGGATGGTTCTTTTAATGACACTAAGATTTACTTCATATTGATTGGTGGAAAGTTTGTTGAGGGGGTTGTCAGTTGTGAGACATAAAAATTCAGCATATTTGGCAGTATCTATGTCTAATATTTGTAGGATGTTAATTTTAGAAAAACCAAATGACAACCCATTAACCATGGTAGTGAAGGAATAATGGTCATTGGTGTCCCTAAAAAAGTTGGAATAGAATTCATGGATGGCTTGTGATGACCAAAAATGAGATGAGGGAGTAAGAAATCTCTGATGTTTTTGGATTTAGAAGAGGTGAGAAAGCTTTATGAGCTCAGAGAAGTCATTTGTTGCCACCGTTTGGTGAGGAAAAGACATTTTGGAGGTGAGGCACATGTAATTCTCTCCAGTAGCAGCGTCGGTGAAGGATATCCCATTGATGACCATCAGTGCTAGAGTCACTGAGGTGGACCACCCCTCCTCGAATGCAACCTGCATCTTGTCACTGTGAGCTGAAGATGAATCCATATTGAGGTAGTAGAGCAATAATGGAGTGGAAGAACATATGGTGAAGAGAGGGAATGAAGGTTGTTGAAATAATATTCTAAGGAGTGCTCAAAGGCTGCTAGAGAAGTGTGTCATGAGTTGTGAGAAGAATGGATAAATTGGTGGCTATTTATAGAAAAACAAACTCCTTCTCGATCGACAATCTATTCGATCAAGGGGACGGTCACTTTCCAATGGTAACAAACCGCTACTTCAGTTTAGAATTTCAAAATTTTGGCAACATTAATATGTACGCTCGGTCGAGAAGTTTGTCAACCAGGAGCCGCTCGGTCCAGGATTTTCTCGATTGGAAGACTAACTGGAATGTTCTTGACTAAGGCACACACAATCAATTGAGGGTCCCATCGGGAGAAATTCAATTGAGGATTTTACAAACGAGAAAGTCCTCAGTCCCAGGTTTTTGTCGATCGAAGGTGACATTTTTTAGCAACATTATTCAATGAAGATGGATTGAGATTGACTAAGAAATTCTTGTTCATGACATTAAATCATTTGAGATAAACATTAAATTTTTAATACTAGTAGTGTATGCAATATAACATCATTGAGCAAAGAGATCAAAATATACATCTTCAAGAGGAACAATGCTTAATTTTTCTCTAATAACTCTAAATTATTCTCAAGCAAGGGGTTTTGTAAAAATGCCAGCTAATGGATTTCCATTATCAACATGATGAAGACATATTTTATTTTTAACAATTTCATCATAAACAAAATGATGTCTAACTTCAATATATTTAGCATGACTGTGTAAAATAGGATTATAAGCTAAATTGATGGCATTGGTGTTATCACAAAAAATTGGAGTTAAAGATAGTGAAAATTCATAATCGTTTAAGACTTGTTACATCAATAAGACTTGTCTGCAACATGAGCCAGTTGCCATATATTCTTCTTCAGTGGTAGATAATGCATCAATATTTTGTTTCTTACTAAATCAAGATATGAGTGATTTTTTAAGCAAGAAACAACTGCCATTAGTACTTTTGCGATCAAGATGACAAATGACATAGTCGGCCTCAGTATAAGCTTTAAGGTCAAATGGTTAATCTCGTGGATACCAAATACCATACTCAATTGTACCAGCTAAATATCATAAGATCCAATTGACTATGACTAGGTGAGAATTCATAGTATTCGATGAAATCTTATTCATAAACCAAAAGGCAAACATAATATCTAGTCGAGATGCAGTTAAGTATAATAAACTACCAACCTCTATATAATGAGTTGTCAATGGATTCAGCCGCCTCATCTTTTTCAATTTTGGCAGAGGTGCCCATTCGATTAAAGGCATGCTTACAATTTTCCATATTAATCATTTCAGTAGTTCTTTTGTATATTTTTCTTGGTTGATGAAAATACCATGAGGATATTGTTTAATTTGAAAACCTAAGAAAAATGTTAACTTACCCACCAGACTGATTTCAAATTCTTTTTTCATAATATCACTAAATTGTGTGCAAAGTGATTCATTTGAAGCACCAAAATGATATCATCAACATATATTTGAATGATGAGAAAATTTGATTCATATTTTTTGATCAACAATGCAGGGTTTGTTTTGCCCATAGAAAAGTCATTTTCAAGAATATAATTTTTGAGACGTTGATACCAATTTCTAGGGGATTGTTTTACACCTTATAGTGCTTTATTTAATTTGTAAACATGATCAGAATGCATCAGATCTTCAAAATCAAAAGTTTGAGCTACATAAACTTCTTCTTGTATTATTCCATTTTAAAATGCACTTTTAACATCCATTTGAAAGAGTTTGATGTTTTTATGTACAACTAGAACAAATAACATGTGAATTGATTCAATTCTATCTATTGTAGCATAGGTTTCATCAAAGTCAATTCCTTCTTGTTGATTATACCGTTGAGCAACCAGTTTAGCTTTGTTCCTAACAACTTCCCCGACTTCATTTAACTTGTTATGAAATACCCATTTAGTTTTGACAATGGTTTTATCTTTAGGTCTATGAAACAAATCCCATACATCATCTTTAGTGAATTAATTGAGTTCTTCTAGCATAGGAATGATCCAATAATCATCTTTAAGAGCTTCATCGACCTTTTTAGGTTCAATTATGGATACAAAGGCAGTGTTAGCTACATCTCTAAAAGAAGATCTAATTTTTATTTTATCAAAAGGATCATTGATTATTAGATCTCGTGGATGGTCTTTTATTATTCTTGGAATGGGTTGATGTAATTCTTCATTTTTTGACTTTGTTCATTTTAAGCAACATTATATTATTTAGGTGATATGGTTAAATTTTCAATTAGTTGTTGAAGATCACTTTCTATTTCATTATTTGTTTAATTTTCAAGAAATGTTACATGAATTGATTCTTCTACTTTCTTAGAGACAATATTAAAGATTCTATATGCCTTACTTTAGGTTGAGTAACCTAAGAAGAACCCTTTTTGTGATTTTGGATCACATACATCTTTATCATCTTTAATGTTTTAATGTAGCGAGAAGTTCCAAAGGTATGAAAGTAATTTACTCTTTGTTTCTAAGGGAAGAGAGTATTTCATAAGGAGTCTTTTTAAGTTGTGTATGAATTGATATTCTATTTTGAACATACAATGCGGTATTAACATCTTCAGCCCAAAAAGTTTTAGGTGTGCCATGTTCTAGTAGCATGGTTTTGGCCATTTCTTGCAAGGAATGGTTTTTTCTTTCAAATAAACCATTTTATTGTGGAGTGCATGGAGTATAAAAATTGTGAATGTACCATTTAGATGAGAAAAAATATTCAAAAACATGGTTTTTAAATTCTCCTCCATGATCACTCCTAATAGTGCACATTTTATTTTGAAGTTGATTTCAATATTTGAGCAAAATGGAATAAAAGTTTCAATACTATCATATTTTCCAGAAAGAAAATGTACCCAAATATATCTAATGTAGTCATCAATAGTTACAAAACAATATCTCTTTCCAATATATTGTGTTCTCATAGGTCCAAATAAATCCATATGTAAGAGTTCAACAAGTCTACATGTACTAAGGATTTTTTACTTTAAAGAAGTTTTGACTTGTTTTCCTAATGTGCAAGGTTCATAATTTTTAGGATTATCAAAAGAAATTTTAGGCAAACCACGTACTAGATCATGTTTAATATACTTTTTAATAACATGAGTACTTGTACATCCTAATCTTCTATGCCATAGAATTTGAGTATTACCATTTGCAATAAGATATTTATCAACAATTGATTTCATAGAGTTAGTCCTAAGAACATAAATATTGCCTACTCTTTTTCCTTCATATACTATATTATTTGTGTCTTATTCAAGTAATTTGCAGCAAGTTTTGTTGAAAAGCACATCATAACCACTATCACATAATTCACTAATGCTTAGTAAATTATGATGCAAACCATTTACTAATAGCACATTCTTAATTGTGAGGTTAGTTCTGATATTACCTATTCCCATGATGGTGCATTTTTTGTTGTCTCCAAATATGAATGATCCTCCCTTTTTCTTTTCGAGTGAATGAAAATCCTTTTTTATCTTCAGTCACATGTTTGAAGCATCCACTATCAACCACCTAATCCTTCAATTTTTAGAAGGTTTTTGGTACCCAAGTAGAGTCTAAGATGGTTAATGTAGAATAAAGTACTTATACATAAAACTTATATTATCAAGAAAAAAATATTTCTATTATTTGAAATACTCAAATTTAAATTTCTAATAAAATGGTCAAGCTATTTTTGAGCCTAGAAGTTACTTGGTCAAAATTTTTGTTGATCAAAACTAGTTCTAGACTTTTTATTTTAACAATTTACACAAGATATACAAATGAATATTTGTTTAAATAGAATATATGCAAATAAATATTTGTTTAAATAAAAGATATGCAAATGAAGATCAAGAGATAAGACATAAATGTGTTTATTAAGATAAGCATAAGTCAAAACTCAACAAGTTCTCCTTCTTTGTTTTAAGTTGGAGGTTTGGGAACCCAAATCATGTCAATTCCTCCTTTCTTTTAATATTCACATGAGAAAGAATACTGACCTAAAAGTTGATAATAATGACATGAGATAAAAGATATCTCATTTCTCTTTTGAATATTTCGAGAATTTACAACTTTAGTTATAGTCTTAGGAACATATGCCTTTCTAGTTTGGTTTTTAGGTACATATCGTAGACCTCTTCTTCCTACTTGTTTAGAAGAATTATCTAGGATATTATAAAGATTTTTGTTTCCTTGCGTTAATCTAGAAACTTGCTTTTGTAATTAATTTTTTTAGCAAGATTTTTAGTTATATCCAAATTTACTTGAGCAAGATTTGAAAGTAAAGTATCTCTTTCTTTTACCAAAACATCATAATCTGAATGTGTGTATAAAATAAGTTGAGTTTGATAATCATTTAATTTTGCAAGCAGGTCAATCTTTTCCTAAGAAAGAAGATTATTGTTATTTTTAAGAACAAATAATTGTGCCTTGTAATTTTAGTAGATTATTTTAATGCATTATTTGAATCTTTTAGAGTATCATTTTCAGAAAGAAGGTTATCTAGATTATTGTGAAGTTCATCAATAACTTTAGTAAGTTTCTTCTTTTGTTTCTTACAGTCAATGTATTTTGCATGAATTTCTTTAAGACTAGTAACTAATTCTTCTTTAGATAATTTCAAAAATATCCACCTCGTCAGTTTCTTCGTCATCTTCTCTTGCCATGAGACATTCAATCTCCTCTTCTTTGTTGCTTCCACTTTCATCACTTGATTGATCCCAAGTGGCTTTGTAGGGTTTTTCTCCTTCGTCTTTCTTCTTGAATGAGGACTTCTTATTCTTGAGCTTTGGGCACTCATTTATCAAGTGATCCTTCTTTCCTCATTCGAAACACTTGGAAGAACAAAAATGTTTATATTTCTTATTTTTTACAATTAGAGCATTTTCTTCATCATCACTGCTTGTATCACTGCTTTCTTGAGTGGAATTTCCAGATGGCGTCTTGGAAGCGGCTTTAAGCATGAGTTTCTTCTTTCTTCCCCTTTATTGTTCAACCTCGATCCTTTCCTCTTCTTCTAGAGTGACTTTATGTGTCTCTAGGTTTGTGATGAGCTGCTATATCTTTAGTGCTATGAGATCATTAGCTTCCTCAATAGCAGTCACCTTTGACTTGTATCTAGAGGAAATGATCTAAGTATCTTGGATACTTGATCTTCCTTGCTTGTGTTCTTTTCCGATGCACTTAGGTTATTCACAATATTAGAAAATCTAGCATACATTTCAGCAATGCTTTCATTAGGTTGCATACGAGATGATCCAAATTTATGTTTTAACATACTAATTTTTGTATTTTTAACTTGAGTAGTTCCTTCATGTGTTACAACTAATTTGTGTCAAATTCCAAAAGCTATTTCACATGAGGATATGCAATTAAATTTACTAATAGACAACTAACAATAAAGAATGCTTGCTGTCTTTACATTAAGTGTGGCTTGTTTTACTATATCAAGATTCCATATTTCTAACTCAGTGGTTGGAAGTATATATGGACAAGCTATCATCTTCCATAGTTCAAAGTTTATTCCTTGAAAGTAGAACTGCATCCTCCTCTTTTAGTAGGCATAGTTAGACCCATCAAACACCAAATGTCTGCTCACGTGTGATCCTTCCAAGTTGAGGTGGTTGAGTATGTTCTCCCCCATGCTTCATGACTTGTTAGGGCTCCTTGAAGGCCCGCTCTGATACCAAATGAAAAGATCTAGAGGGGGGTGAATACATCTTTATAAAATATTTTAACAAATAAAAATATTAAGCAAGAAATCAAATATGAGACATGATTTAGAGTGGTTCTGTCTGCGACGTCAGTCTACTACCTACTTGTTTCCAACTAGGATTTGCAACAAATAATTTTATTAGTTTATCCCTTATAAAAAATTAAAAAACTTTTTTTGCAACTAAACCCTCTTCTTTACCAATCACTGAAGAGCATGAAACAAATGTCTTCTTTCCCAAACACAGAAGAGCATTGAACACCTCTTCTTTGACAGACTGGGAAGAGCATTGCAACACCTCTTCTTTCACGGACCTGGATGAGCACCAGATCACCACCTCTTTTTTGATGCATAATAGAATAGAACCTGGAGAAGACTCCTTGTTCTCTAAAGACTTGGAGAGCTTCCTCTCCTAGGAGTAGCCCAATCAAGTTACACAATAGCAGAATGAAGATGGGAGAAAAGAATACACCAACTAATCTCAACAATGTCCTTATGAATCAAGATTATGAACCAAACCGCAAGGGATATATCAAGTTTGAGTGGTGCTAGGCTAAGATAAGGCAAGGACGAAAAAATTATAGGCTTAAAATGATTGCAAGTATGGTTCTATAGCTCAATTTGCTCAAGATCACATCTATTCAAGTGTGCAAGTTGTGTTTTGAGTGTCCTATAACCATTACTTTCTATAGAAATGGATTATAAGTGGCTATGGCAACTTAAGGGAGTGTCCAGAGTGTTCTAGGATGAAAAATAGTTGTTATTGTTGAGTCAATGTAGGTACAATGGCTAATTTGTTCATTAATAAAATTAGCATTCCAGAATCCTTCTTGATCAACAAAATATTTGACCAGATGTGTCTTAGTCAAGAAATTCTTTGATTGAAATTGATCTAAATGTCCAACTTAGATCTAACGGCTAAGTGTCGTTCTAATTTCTTGGTCAACTGGATTAATGGTCTTTCCTCATTCAACACAATCTTTGACTGGCAGTAAATCGGTCGATAATATTTTTGACCGAGTATGACACAGAACTGATAGTTTTGTAACGGTTCTTCTGATGCTCTGAGCCTTTGACCGAGGCGAGTCTTGTTTGTCAATTTTGTTGATCAAAGGTGTCTTTTTTTATAAGTTTCTCGACCAAGAAAATCCCTATAAATTGGTTTGCAAATTTTTAGAAAACCTTTCTATTGATTTTTCTAATATGACCTATCATAGACACTTAGTTTAGACATATTAATAGATTTTGAATAGGTGTTATTGGTCCATAGATTGATTTTACATGAGTTCTAAATTTTTGTACATTTGTACTACAAATAAGTACATATAAACAATAATTTAAGCATTTCAAACTTTAATTTTGATCAATCTTTCTCAATATGTACTTGGTACCTGAAACACTTGGATAGAATGTTAAATTCATAAGTAAGAAATGTTTGGCATCATCAAAAGAAAAGATAATCTAATGTCTAATTTAACCTAAAAAATATTCAACTATCTCCACCTTTATTTCCTATATTATTGATGGATCCTTCCTTTAAAACCTTCTACTTTCTGAGCACTGTTAGGCTACACGATGATAATCTTATTTGTATAGACTCTTGATTATCAGAGGTTATTAGCTATCATCATCTACTTGTGATTCACTTTAACCATTCCTAACTGGTTATTTACTTAATGTGACTGAATCATACCACTATCATGTGATCTACTTATATGACTAGATTCAACTACACAAATAAATATTGAATCTTACTTCTAACTTGTATCTTTTCTCATCGCCCTGTACTATTTTCTATGCATTGGTCCTAACCGCTCAGGAAGTATCTCTATCATGGAAGGTATTGAGGAGATTAAGACCTCAACACCTAAAAATTAGGACATTTAGGGGTATGATGGAAAATCCACGGACATCTTCATCCCCAAAGGTCCGCTAACAATTAAAATGTCTTCTTTTGTCATTTCATCATTTTCCTTTTTGTAACCCAACATGAAATTGTTGTATCTTCAAGATAACGTCAAGAAACATGTTGAATACATGTTTAACGGGGCCATATGAGGGTTCTAATCCTTCCCCACAAGTAATGAAATCTCCAAATTTGATATTTGATTACGCTCTCCATTTCTTATATATTCAACATATGAATGTCAAATTTGATTGGTTTTCTACCATGGATTGAAATTGTTTATCTTATGTTTTCTCACTTTCTTACAAATAACACTAGTACAGAAATGACATATAAAGTCACTTTTTATGGCGTCGGTTATACAAAAAATACTGACACAAAAGGACAACAATGTCGGTTAACTAAACCAACCGTCACCATATGTGAAATCATGCCGATTTAGAAAAGAAACGTGTACCACATTTACTTTAACATCAATTTCTTTTCATAGAAACCAACGTCTAAAATTACCTGCGTAATACAACTTTTCAGGGAACAATTATGTCTCAAAAATTTTGAGTCTGGCATCTATTTTTGTAATAACCGGTGACACATGCTTCGTGCCAAGTTCCCATGAAAAAATTTATCCCCTCATTAGTCATCGGCTCTAACAAATAACTGACGACTAATCTCCCTTGGCAAGACAATTTTTTTTAGGGCATGGGTCTATAACATCGGTTTTGTAGAAGAAATTGACAACTATTTATTTATGTGTCTTGTCCCCGTGAAAATATTCCCCCCCCCCGATTTACTCTGTTGTCGTCAATTTTATTGGATAACTAATGACTATGGTCCTAACACTAGATGAATTTTTTTGTTTGGATATGTATATAGATGTCGGTTATTTCAGTGGTAAATGATGACTATCTCACAATTTTGTTTTCCGGTGTCATATTAAATTGATGATTATGGCCCTAATTCGGGGTCTATTTTTTGTTTGTTTTAAGAGTTAGTTGTCAGTTTCTCCAAATAACCGATGACTATAGCCCTAACCTGAGAGCAAAATTTTTTGCTTAGATTTTTACCTAGTCGTCGCTTTTATAGAAGTAACCGACGACTATTTTGCTTTGCCAGTGTCGTTTTTTAGGAGTTAGTCGTCAGTTTTGTCTCTAGCAACCAACGACTAAATCTTTAACTTGAGAGCAAATTTTTTTGTTTAAATTTGTACCTAGTCGTCAGTTTTTGTCGAAGTAACCAACGACTATTCCATTTCTCCAGTGTTAATTTTTTTCATTTAGGAGTTAGTCGTCAGTTTTGTCTCTAGAAATTGATGACTAAATCCTTAGTTGTAGGGTTTTCTATAACCGAAGACTATGTCCCACTTAATACCCCACGAAATATCTTCTCCTTCTCACATTCTCTATTTCCTTCTTCCCCCAACCTATCTCTCTAGCAATTCCAGTTCCACCGTTGTTCAGCACCACTGGAGCTTACCACACCATCGTCGCCACTGCTAGAGCTGCCGATGTACTGTTGCCACCATTTGAGCTTGCCACCGCCACTGTTGCTGGAGCCACCACAGTCGCTTTTGGAGAATGCCATGGTTTCCACCTGAGGATCTGTTTTGCTCATCGCCATTTCCACTACTACTATTGCTACTCACCATCACTACAGGCGCCACCATCAGTGGAGATAGTAGCCACTGCTGGATCATGGGCAGTCATTGGAGCTTCTCTGTCTCTTCTTCCCCTATTGCTAGGTAAGAGAGTTGACTAGGTGTTAATTGCTTGATCTCATTGTACCCTACTAATAACTATTGTACCCTATTAATGACTATCCTATATGCAAAATGACTAAAAATGATTTAATATGACAATATTGATGCATAAGTCATTAATATTGCTCAAATCTTATGATTTCTCCCTTTATGTCACTGTTGAAAATCCCTGCTCTTGAGAGAATGTGTCACCCTAGGTCATGAATAATTTATGTGTAATGATTATCTTGATGATGAACATGCATGTACTTTGGAGATGTTGAAATCAATGTTATAGAATATGGTACCTAGACTAGGGTGAGATTAAGATTACAAGATGTTTCTATTGTAAATCAACTCATACATTGTTTGTAGACCTCTTTGAAGGACACTTTTCAAAGATCTAGTCAAGAATCTCAAATCAAGGTGCCTAATCTAGTTCTTTTAATTAATATTAGTGTTTGGTTTCTCTCTTTATTAACTAATCCAAATGGAAGAATGAATTGAATTAAATGATGTTCCATAAAAACTAGGATATGAATCATGAAACTATGATCATAGGTATAGTAATGAAAACATATATACATTTCTAACATTGGCCTAAAAACTCATCCAAGATTTACTCATTAGGATTAAATCTTAGATACTCCCCAGTTTGTGATTGTTATTGAACACTTAATCTCACTTAGGATGTAAGAGTATAATGTGTAATTGGTTTTTAAGATATTTCATCAGCACTTCCCCGTTTGTTCTCTAAGTACATATATTTGTACTTGGAGAATTGTGAGGAAATGCTGCTAATTTTTTTTACAAATTGGAATACATACATTATATACTTACATGTGAGATTAGGTGTTCAAGAATGGGATAGGTGGTACACACATTCATTATTGAACCCTAAACCCTAATATTCTAACCCTAAACCATACTCTTTTAACCCTAAACCCTAATCTTTAAACCCTTATCCCTAAATCTAAAACAATAAACCCTAATCTATTTGTAAATCCTTAACTTAATTTGTAAACCCTAAACCCTAATACTTTTCCTCTTTGATCATAGAATGGATAGACCATGGATGTCCATTCCAAATCATTGCATACTAGAGTTTATTGCTAGTCTTGATCAATTTATTATATTTGTAGAGGTATAAGGGAAACAACTTGGAGATAGGTTCTATCGTCCATGTAGGCATTGTGGTAACAACTTGAAAGTCAGCACAGGTGATGAAACCAAAAGTAATGTCATGTGCAATGGGATTGTACAAGGCTATACATAATGGTACTGGCATGGAGAGATTTCAAACCTGAGATCAGTAGATGTCGATAGCAGTGCTTGTGTTGAAGCAGAAATTGTCTCTGATGACGTAGATTTGAACGAACCAATTCTGATAGACATCGTTGATGTGATGTTGGATAGTTATGGGGTAGAGCACACCAATCCACCTTCCTTGTTAAGGAACATTGTGAATGATGATGAGAGACCGTTATACTCAGGTTTTACTAAGTTTATGAAGTTGAGCATATTGACTCAAGGTCAATTAGGTCAATGTTGACTCACGTCTAAATTGACTAAACCCGTGTTTTGATGATGACTAACCATTCCACATATTGGTGTCTAATGTCTCTACTTGAGTGATTTCAGATTAGGTATAGACACACTCCAATTGCCCTAACTTGCGCATATCAAATTGGAGAAAATACAAGTCAAAGTCAATACAAGTGCACGCTTTTGTAATATGATGTATATCCATTAGAATCATGTTGTAAATCACTTGTAATGATTGTATGACTTGTAATTAAGCTTAGAAAAATATCAGGAGCACTTAGATCGAATATTAGAGCACTTTAGATGAAACTTTGAAAATTGATTACAGGCACTTTGTCGGTCGAGTTTCCCAGCCTGAAAACTCGACCGATCATCCTTGATCAATTTTCTGAAGATTGCATCGGTCGAGTTGTGTTTACAAATAACTCGACCGATGGAGTAACTGACCAAATTGATTTTCATTGGTCAGTCGAGTTTCCTCAGGACAAACTCGACCGATGGTCTGAATATCAGCTTTGTCTTTTACTCTATCGGTTGAGTTACCCTTATAGAAACTCGACCGATTGCACTGTACAGAAAAGCACAGAAAAGTGTTTCTAGTCATTGTGGAGTTGCAACAAGTGAAAATAGATCCATTGCAAGCCACAAAATGATTAGTTTTTGTTCACAAGTCTTCCCAAAGGCTAAGAGGCATCCCCAACTATAAATAGGACCCCTTGGGCTTCATTCCAAGGTTGAGCATTCATTGCAAAACTCTATGTGAGGTTCATATTCTATAGTTGAGTGCTTCCTACAGCCTCCTCTCTCTCTCTAAGCTTAATCACTTGCTACATCCATTAGAGTGAGTAGGAGATTTGTAAAGAGATCTAGTTCTATATGTATATCTTGTGAGGCTCTCACTTCCACCACCTCCTTTTCTCTCATTTCAATCATGAAGATGAAGGTTCTCTCTCTTGTCCAAGAGAGGTGAAGAAGAACAAGGGAAGGAGTCCCTTGGTGAAGATCAAGGCTGAAGACTTGGAGCTAGAGTGGGTAAGCCCTTGGTGAAGGCAGAAGACTCCTTGCTCAAGTAGGTAAGTCCTTGATGGAAGCTTCTCCGAGTGAAGGTGAAGTCAAAAGCTGAAGATCCAAGAAGAGTGGGTAATCCCTGCAAGGCTGAAGACTTGTGCTAGAGTGGGTAAGTCCTTGGAGAAGGTCGAAGACTCTTGAAAAGTGGGTAAGTCCTTGGTAAGGTTGAAGACTCTTTGTATTGGATAGGTAAGTCTTTTGTTTGGTCATGCATTGTATGTCTTATGAATGAATATAAGAGTGCAATAGTTTGGAAGTCCTATAGGTTGACCTCTATAGGCAAGTGGACTGACACACTTCTAGTTTGAAGTGTGGAACCACTCTAAATAGCTTGTCTATTTGGTGCATGTTCAATCTCTCTCTCCCTTGCTATGTATGTTTTAGTTGTACACAAATTTCCTATTTAGCAACCTTATCTTGTGATATATCTTGAAGGTTTAATGAAATTTTTTTAAGTGCTTTCAGCTCTATTCACCCCCTCTAGAGTATATAATCACCCATCTAGGATCCAACAATTGGTATCAGAGTGGGTCTTCTCCAAGCATACTTGAACAAGTAGGAGAAGATGGGTGACTACCTAGGAGGGAGATACTCGACCAACCTTCCAATCTTTGATGGGAGCAATTTCCTCTATTGGAGAAGAAGGCTTCAATTCTACATCCAAGGATCAAGTATTGAGATGTGGCAAATGGTGAACAGCCCATACATGCTACCAAAGACAAAGATTGAAGAATAGGATGAAGCTACCTTGAAGAAAGCAACCTTGAATGCTAGAGCCATGCACATCCTATATGCCTCCATGACCCCCACCGAGTTCAACGGGATTTCTTCATGTGAAACATCCTGTGAGGCATGGAGAAAGCTTTGCATCACTTATGAAGGGACAGATCAAGTGAAGGAAAGCAAAGTATACATGCTCAAAGGGCTGCTTGAGAACTTCAAGATGGGAAAGGAGGAGAGCATAGTCAACATGTACTCAAGGCTCAACACCATTGTGAATGGTCTTGCTTTTCTAGGACATCCTATGTCTAGTGGAGAGATCAACTCAAAGATCCTTAGAACTCTCCCCAAGAGATGGGAACCCAAGGTGACTTCCATTGAAGAAGCAAGGTCTCTTAGGGATATTTCTATTGAAGAGCTCATTGGAAATCTACAAGCACATGAAGCCACACTTGAAAAGAGGGAGGAAGTAGAAAGACAAGAGGAGAAAGAACTCAAGAGAATGAAGAAGGCTGAAATCAAAGCTCAAATCAAGGCTATTGTTGGTTAAGATTCTCCATCCTCTCAAGTTGAAGAAGATGCCATGTACTCCAAGGGTAAACTCTATAAAGGCAAGTCCTCCTCCATCCGGTGCTTCACATGTGGAAAGAAGGGTCACTACAAGGAAGATTTCCCACAAGGCAAAAAGACCCATCTTCACAAGAAGAAGGAGAAATGGCACTCAAGCTCAAGTGGCTCCTCCAACTCAAGCTCAAGTGAAGATTCAAGTGAAGGATGTAGATCAAGCTCTAGTGATGAAGGAGAATGCCATTTTGCTCTTATAGCATCAACAAGTGAAGACTCAAGTGAGGTAAATCTAAACTCTTTAGATAAAGAATCTTTGATTGCTATTATTCATGATATTTGTGCCTCTCTTAAGTCTTCTAAAAGGAAAAAGAAAAAGCTTGCTAAAATTGTTGATAATTTGCATGTAGAACTAGATGATCTTGAACATGCTAATTCTTACTTGCTTGAGATAAAAATGATTGTCTTAGCCAAGTAGACTCTCTTAAACTTGAAAATGCTAGTTTACTTGATAAGGTTAGATTTCTGGAAGCTCAACCTCTCATGCCTAGTTCTAATGAAGAGCATACTTTAATTGTTGATTCTCTCATGCATGATATTGATGTTATTAAATCTGAAAACAAGGACAAAGATTTTGTTTTGCAAGAATTAGAAACAGAAAATGCCTCCTTGCTTGATAAAATCAATATGCATGAATCTTGTTCTAGTTCTACTAATAGAGAGAATGATGTTGTTGCTCTTCACATTAATAGATATTCTTATTTAACTAAACCTCTTTGCTTAGAAAATGATCTTTTGCATTCTATAGATAATATCAATAATTTGTCTTCTACTATTGCTTCTCTTAAGCATGATAATGATAGTTTGAGATCATCTTTGCAAAGATTCTTAGTTGGTAAAAAGAGTCTGAATGACATCCTACACCATTCTACTAAACAAATTGGTAGACATGGTTTAGATTATGATAGTAGTCAAGGGAACAACAAAGATAAAGGACCTCAAATATTCCATGGAGAATCCTCTAGTTCCAAAACTATGGGCACATGCAACTATTGCAATGAAATTGGTCATTATTCTACTTGTTGTCCTTTTAGGAAAGCACCCAAGAGCAACAGGACTTGGGTTGCTAAACTAACCCCTCCGGACCCAAAAATATGATTGGGGACCATTTCATCTTTCTTCTTGTAGGTACTTGCAAATGGACTGACTTGAGCTATTGTATTGCAAATTGACTTGTCAATCCACATGAAAGAAGAAAGGTGAGATGTGTAGAGGGTGACAACAAATGGAAAAAGGAATGGTAAGCACAAAGGTAAAAGTTTTCTTGCTTATAACCTTTTCCAACTTGTTTTTGTCAAGTTAGTGTGCACTATGCATGTGGTTTTTTGAGTTAAAAGTGGTATTTTGTGATTCTCTTCACAGTCTTGCTCAAAAACTGTTTCTAATGATTCTATAGTACATTACTAACTTGCTTAGACATGTTTGGATATGGTTTGTATATTTAGCATGCCTTTAAATATGTTTTTATAAAATATATGTGTTTTTTTACAGCTGGTCTGTCGGTCGAGTTTGTCCTGTTTGAAACTCGATCGATAGGCACCAATGGGTGTTGCCAATAGCTGTCATCAGTCGAGTTGTCAATGCACAGAACTCAACTGATAACACTGTGCACAGAATACACGTTTGGCTTATTGAGTGAGAATTTCCCTCTCAACTAGATTTTCTCAACCAATAGCCTTATTATTTGGCACTCTCATTTGGTACCTTTATATATGCATATTGCCATGCTTTAAATTGCCTATCTTTCTTACAACTCTTTTTTCAAATTGCTCTAAATTGGTATATCTATATCTTGCAATTACTTGCTTTGAGTTGTCTTGCAGGTTTTGATGATGATCTCTTTGGATCTCTTGGTTGTGTTGAAAATTGCTTCCGTTGTGCTCTAACTTGCTACATCTATCTAGGTGTATATCTTGTTTTGATACAACCTTGAGGTTCTTAGTGGTAATCATCTTATGGTAAGGATGCATATCTAGTGAGTTATATCCTTTCATGCTTCTAAAATTGCTTATCTCTTTGTTTGGATATATCTCTACATCTACTCATAGCTTGCTTTATCTTGTGTATCTTTTGGTATCTCTTGCTATGATCTAGATCCTACTAGTAGTCCTAACTTGTGATAACATCTACTAGTAGTTCATATACATGTAGTTCTAACCTTGTTTATAATTGGCATCTTTGCTCATCTATATGCTATGCTTGTATCTTGTCTCATACATGCTCAAGCGTGTTCCTTGAATTGCATATCTACTATCTTGAGTTGCTTGCATACTTTGTGATGCAGGGTACATAGATCTACATTATATGTAGAAATTGGAGTGTTTTTTTTTATTTTATGCAGATTTTGCTCCAGTTTCAGTTTTTGGTGCAAGACTAGTGTTTTTCATGCAGAAACAACCTTCTAAGCAAGACTCATCGCTTTGCGATGAGCTCTGATGGTTTTTGGTCAAATTCCGTCATCTTGAGGGTCAAAATTGCGATTTATTATTTTTTTGCAGCACTTTATCTTGCTTTTTGGGTTGTTCAAATATATGCTTTAACTTGCTTTTCTTTCTATACTTGGACAAGCCCCTATCTGTGCTCTTCTACTCTCCTTATATATATTTGTGTTATCTCCTTTCTCTTTAACAAGTGATGTTTCTTATTTCTTCATAACCCCACTTTTTGAAATGATAAAGGGGGAGAAAGGTATGTCTTCTTTTAAAAGAGGAAGAAGGCATGTCTTACATGAAGAAGAGAAGCATGTTCATGTAAAGGGAGTAGGTAAAAGGGGAGAAGACATATATGTGTAGAACATATATGAGAAGAAGACATAGTTTCTATAAATGTTATGAAAGCTAACCATGCAGGAGAAATAACATCAATTGAGGGGGAGTATGAGAACTCCATGCGCATCAATTGAGGGGGAGCATATGAACTCAATTCCATTGAAAACCCTAGGTTTCTCCAAAGGTATGACTTTACTTAAAAGCTTTCAATACATTTATGGAATGGTTTATCATCTTCAAAAAGGGGGAGATTGTTGACTCAAGGTCAATTAGGTCAATGTTGACTCACGTCTAAATTGACTAAACCCGTGTTTTGATGATGACTAACCATTCCACATATTGGTGTCTAATGTCTCTACTTGAGTGATTTCAGATTAGGTATAGACACACTCCAATTGCCCTAACTTGCGCATATCAAATTAGAGAAAATACAAGTCAAAGTCAATACAAGTGCACGCTTTTGTAATATGATGTATATCCATTAGAATCATGTTGTAAATCACTTGTAATGATTGTATGACTTGTAATTAAGCTTAGAAAAATATCAGGAGCACTTAGATCGAATATTAGAGCACTTTAGATGCAACTTTGAAAATTGATTACAGGCACTTTGTCGGTCGAGTTTCCCAGCCTGAAAACTCGACTGATCATCCTTGATCAATTTTCTGAAGATTGCATCGGTCGAGTTGTGTTTACACAGAACTCGACTGATAGAGTAACTGACCAAATCAATTTTCATTGGTCGGTCGAGTTTCCTCAGGACAAACTCGACCGATGGTCTGAATATCAGCTTTGTCTTTTACTCTATCAGTCGAGTTACCCTTATAGAAACTCGACCGATTGCACTGTACGGAAAAGTGCAGAAAAGTGTTTCTAGCCGTTGTGGAGTTGCAACAAGTGAAAATAGATCCGTTGCAAGCAACAAAATGGCTAGTTTTCATTCACAAGTGTTCCCAAAGGCTAAGAGGCATCCCCAGCTATAAATAGGACCCCTTGGGCTTCATTCCAAGGTTGAGCATTCATTGCAAAACTCTAAGTGAGGTTCCTATTCTATAGTTGAGTGCTTCCTGTAGCCTCCTCTCTCTCTAAGCTTAATCACTTGCTACATCCATTAGAGTGAGTAGGAGATTTGTAAAGAGAGCTAGTTTTATATGTATATCTTGTGAGGCTCTCACTTCCACCACCTCCTTTTCTCTCATTTCAATCATGAAGATGAAGGTTCTCTCTCTTGTCCAAGAGAGGTGAAGAAGAACAAGGGAAGGAGTCCCTTGGTGAAGATCTAGGCTGAAGACTTGGAGCTAGAGTGGGTAAGCCCTTGGTGAAGGCAGAAGACTCCTTGCTCAAGTAGGTAAGTCCTTGGTGGAAGCTTCTCCGAGTGAAGGTGAAGTCAAAAGCTGAAGATCCAAGAAGAGTGGGTAATCCCTGCAAGGTTGAAGACTTGTGCTAGAGTGGGTAAGTCCTTGGAGAAGGCCGAAGACTCTTGTAAAGTGGGTAAGTCCTTGGTAAGGTTGAAGACTCTTTGTATTGGATAGGTAAGTCTTTTGTTTAGTCATGCATTGTATGTCTTATGAATGAATATAAGAGTGCAATAGTTTGGAAGTCCTAGAGGTTGACCTCTCTAGGCAAGTGGACTGACACACTTCTAGTTTGAAGTATGGAACCACTCTAAATAGCTTGTCTAATTGGTGCATGTTCAATCTCTCTCTCCCTTGCTATGTATGTTTTAGTTGCACACAAATTTCCTATTTAGCAACCTTATCTTGTGATATATCTTGAAGGTTTAATGAATTTTGTTTAAGTGCTTTCAGCTCTATTCACCCCCCCCCCTTCTAGAGCATCTAATCACCCATCTAGGATCCAACAGAGCACTGTGTTGAGATTGTATAATCTGAAGGCTAACAATAGATGGAGCGACAAAAGCTTCACATCATTGTTGTTTTTGTTGGAAGAAATTCTTCTTGAAGGAAACGAGCTTCCAATCTCAATATACGAGTTAAAGAAAATATTATACCCAATGGGAATGAAGGCTAAGAAGATGCATGCATGCCCGAATGACTGTGTATTATTTTAAAAGGACTATGTGGATTTGAAAGATTGTCCAAAATGTCGGGTGTCAAGGTATAAAATGATGACTTTGGGGAAGTCCAAAACTGGCTCTGCTGTCAAGGTGATGTGATATCTACCTATAGTACCATAGTTTCAATGCATGTTTGCCAATCTGATAGATGTAGAAAATTTAAGGTGGCATGTTGAGGTTAAGAAAAATAATGATGGGATCCTACGACATGTATCTGATTTCTCATAGTGGAAGAAGATTGATTTATTGTAACCTAAATTTGGTGAAAAAGTTAGAAATCTAGACTTGGGTTGTGTACCAATGGGATGGATCCATATGGCACATTGAGCAGCCAACATAGCACTTGGCCTATTATTCTTATTATATACAATCTTCCTTCCTAGTTGTGTATGAAAAATAAGTACGTTATGTTGTTGTTGTTGATATCGGGCCCTAAAAAACCTGGAAATGATATCGATGTTTATCTTGAACCTCTGATTGATGACTTAAAGAAACTCTGGGATGAAGATGTAATGACCTATGATGATTCATGTAAAGAGACATTTTGTCCACATGCAATGTTGTTTTGCACTATTAATGACTTTCCAGCATATAGAAATTTGTCTGGATATAGTGTAAAAGGATCTAAAGCATGCCCCATATGTGAAGAGAACATTGATTCAATACGACTAAAACATGGAGGCAAGATTGTATATCTTGGTCATCAAAGGTTTCTTCCAAAATTCCATCCGTAACGAAGGTTGTACAAAGCATTCAATGGATCGAATGAGGAATGAAGTGCTCCTAAACCTATACCAAGGGAGGTTGTTTATAAAAGAGTAAAAAACTTTGTCATTGAATTTGGTAAGAGATCACAATATACCATTCCCATACAAAGTGACAAATCTTTATTCAAGAAGAAGTCAATATTTTGGGATCTTCCTTATTGGAGTTCTTTGGTAGTTAGGCATTGTATAGATGTCATGCATGTTGAGAAAAATATCTGTGATAGCATCATTGGTTCTCTATTGAATATAACAGGTAAGACTAAAGATGGAACCAAATCTATAGATTATTATCAATGAAAGATCTAAAGCTGATAGGTCTTAAATATCATGACTGTCACACTCTAATGCAAAAAATATTGCTCGTGGCAATTTGATCTATATTGTTGAAGTATGTAAGGCTTGCAATCACCAAACTTTGTTTCTTCTTCAATAGTCTATGTAGCAAAGTTATTGATCCTAAGAATCTCAATAAGTTACAAAGGGAAGTGGTTGTTACCCTTTGTCATCTTGAGATGTATTTTCCTCGTTCATTCTTTGATATCATGGTACATCTTTTTTTCCATTTGACTAGGGAAGTGAAAATATTGGGACTGGTTTTCTTGCATTGGATGTATCCTTTTGAATGATACATGAGCATTTTAAAAGGTGATGTTCGAAACCATTATCTACCTGAAGAGAGTATTATTGAGGGTTATGTGGTGAGGGAGTTTATGGATTTTCACAATGACTTTTTGAGTGGTAATGCAACTCTTGTAAATGACAAGAATACTAAAGACTATCATAGAAAAGGAACTTTAGGAGAACGAATGAAAGTAATTAGTTGTGATGTAAGAACAAGCTCACTTGTATATTTTACACAACATTGACGAAGTGAGTGTTTATATCACAAAACATACCAATTTCATCAAGAAACAAAATCCTCAAGCCAATTCAATGTGGCTTGCTAGAGAGCATAACAAGATATTTATTAAGTAGTTTGAAGATAAAGTCTTACATCTACTATCTCAAACACCAAATTAAATTGCAGAAAATATCAAATGACTCACCTTTAAACCAAAAATGACTTTTATGTCTTATGAAGGATTTGACATAAATGGATTCTCATATTACACAAAGTTTCAAGATGATAAGAGCGTCATCCAAAATAGTGGGGTCACCCTTCAAGCATCTTCATTATTTTTTTTCTAGTGTGAAGGATAAGAGTCCATGTGAAGCTAAAATGTCATATCACATTGTCATTAAAGACATATAGGAGTTTGACTACATAGATTTTAGAATTCTTCTCTTTAAGTGTAGTTGGGTTGATAACACCAAATGAGTTATAGTGGATGAATTGGGTTTCACATTAGTGAATTTTGAAAAGATTGGTGAGAAAGGTGAACCATTCATATTGGAATCTCAGGAGAAACAAGTTTTTTTATCAATGATCCTGAAAATGAAAAATGGTCGGTTGTTCTTCATGGTAAAAGATAGTTCATTGAAGATCATATAGATGAAGAAGAGTACTATGATAAGTATGATGACTCAAGTCTATTCTCAGTTGGCTTGTCAACACCAAATATTGAAGCTAATGATGACTTATATGTGTGTGGAGATCATACCGAAGGAATGTTAATTGATAAAAGATCTCAATATTAGATGCATGTTTTTAATTTTTTAATTTTTAATTTTTTTAATGTTAGATCCATGTGAACTTTATAATGTTATATTAATTTCATTAAATGTTAAATGTTTGATTATTTTTATGACACTATTTCAAATGGTTGACCATGAGTATTATGACCGTGATGATGATCACCATGAGGGTGGGGTGTCACGTCACAATTTAAGTTTTACAATATATCTAGCTATATGTCCATTTATAAGTTATATCCTACATGTATTTTTTTGTCAATTTTTAGGTCATACCCCCTAAAAACCTTGTACCACTTGATGAGCAGCATAAAAAATTTGAAAAAATTAGGGGCATCACTATGATGAACAAGTTACTACAACAAAGGTGCAATGGACCAAAATTAGTTGTGGATTTTGATCATGTAGGAAATCCAATTGGAAAGAACTGTAGCTCATTTGTTTCATATCTTGGGGTTCTTACTCGTGGCCATTATAGTGTAAATGCAAAATCTTGGCATACAGTTCCTAAAAGTAAGAAAGACTTTGTATGGAAAGAACTATGCGTGAGATATTATCATTTGTAATTATATTTTTTATGTTATTTACAATTCTATTTTTTAGAATACTCTATTAAATATATGAAATTTTGTAGAGTATATTTGAACTGGATGAAAGTCTGCATCGTAAAAGGGTAATGCAACATTATGGTAGGGTCCTAAAGAATTATAGGACAACTCTCAATCGATAACACATATGAGAGGCTAATAAAAAGAAGAAGTTAGCCCTTGAGGATTGGAACTACCTGGACCCGACTGAGTGGGAGGTGTTTGTTGCCAAGAGAGATACCAATGAATTCAAGGTATTAAGCGTTACTCCCAATTGAATTAGTATACATTCTTATGAATTCATCATTTTATGGTTGACCTTGATTGTTACTAACCAATTCAATGTGCTTACTAACAAGGCTATCAGCAATGCTCAAAGAGCAAGGTGTGCATTGAATGTGCATGACCACACGATGGGTCTAGGTGGCTATGAAACCCTTCACCAAAAACTGCAGGTGTCTTCCATTCAGCAACCTACTACTCCTACTGTTGAGATTGTTGAGTCCTTTACTAATCCTGCACCTCTGCATCGCCATGATATGTGGATAGCTGGGAGGCAAAAAAAGGAGATCTAACCAACCCTGTAAATGCTGAGACGACTACAAAAATGATAAAAATCAACTCTTTGAGCAATTAATATTGATTATTTTATGTTTACTTACCCAATTGCTTTTGATGATGATTAGAGGGAGATTCACAAACAGAGGAAGCAAGGCTCGTTCATCTCTTAGGGACAAGGGATGAATTGACAGCTGCTCTCGGTAACCTAGAGCATTTTGGACATGTTAGGTCTGCAAGCACTGGTGTGGGCCTAAGAGTGTTCTTTAGGCCATAACATTGTAAACATGTCCAAAAGGAGGGATTTTCAAAAGATGAGATAACCTATTCTTTTTTTATAATGTTATTGCAAAGGGAATTAAGGAATAAAAAAGCCTTTCTTTTGACCATGTATAGGTAGACAAGTTAATTGATAAGAGAGTCTAGGAAGCAATGAGTAAGTGGCAGGCATATGAAGATTCCACTCAGACAGTACCTATGACGTACCGCTCTTCCCCTATGATAGAGGTGGTTGGGAGTAATCCTGTAGAGGTGGTTGGGAGTAATCCTGTAGACCCACCACCTAGCACGTCCTTTGTAAGTATAATTATGGTATAGTAGCTAGTCTTTTCAAGATGATATATTTAGGTATATATATAATATACTCTATGTAAATTTGTAGGGGTTGAGGCCACAACGTCTAAAATTGAAAGAATACGTCGTTGCAGAGGGTGAGGCTTACCCATGCCTTCCAGGGCACACGATTCATGGCACTCTAATACCCGATGGTGTGGTTCATGTGAACCTGAGGCTTGTCTTCCCCATTTGGAGGCAACATCCATTGCCATATGCCCACCCAAATGTTGACATGCTTGGTGAAGCAGAAGGCGGAGTGGTCTTATGGCCCAAAGTGGGAGTCATCTATACTGATCATGTATGGTAAATTTACATTATATTAATTTGTATATGTATATACATGACAATTGGTATGGAATTATATATGCACGATAAAGGGAAGAAACCCGCTACAGCTCGTCCTCCTCCACCTCAACCTCTTCATCAAGTACCTAGTTGGCTTGCAAAGGACCTATTCGACTTGATAGGTCCTCAATGTAGGGGTATGAAAATATGGATAGGAAAACATTCTGAAACTTCACTTATTATTGATTCTATGGTGGAGAATTTTATAGGCAAATCATACGATAATAATATATTTCTACAAGATATTTTGCAATTGTTTCATTATGCTTGGCTGAATTCTCTATGATAGAACTATGGAAATGGTGAGTCTTATTTATATATTTATATACCTTATTATATATACGGTGATATGTTTCTTATATATTAATGAATATGTAATATATATTTTGCAGCCAATCACATAAGTTCTGTAAAGATTTTTCAATGACCCATGTGGAATTTCTAGTTCCATCCTTAATCAGTCTTGTAAATGAAGACCCTACATCAATTACCTAATATTGGTCTATTGCTTTTAAATAGTTTGGTGAAGTGAAAAAGAGTGTGATAATAGCTCCATATAGTATTGGGTAAGTTTACTTTGTTTATAATTTTGACTTAAAAAAATTACATGTCTTTGTAGATGTTGAGTTATATATTTTTTACTTTCTTATCACTAAAGGTAAGCATTGGGAGTTACTGCACTACTACAGAAACAACATTCAATGTCACTTTTCTGGGCGTCGGTTATTTAAAAAAACCACCACCTATAACATTACACGTCGTCTATTTAGTAAATCCGACGTCTATATTCGAAGACCAGCTAGACACGGGTACCGCTTTGTATTCAGAGTCGGCTACATAACAAACAACCGATGCCTAAAATCGCCCGCGAAATCCAATTTTTGAGCAAAAAAAAATTTGGCACATACAGCGTCGGTTGTTTACCAAAAAACCGCCGCCTATATAAGATGAAAAATTGCACGAAAAGTTCCATCTTAGGTGTCGGTTATCCGTTGATAACCGACACCGATAATGGTTCCCGCCATACTATTTAGGGCAAAATTTGTCTAATTGGACGTCGCTTATTTAAGTATAACTGACGCCGAAGACGTTAGGTGTCGGTTGTATTTTATAACTGACGCCTTTTACCAACTTAATAGACCCTCGAACGGCCACTGTCCCCTTTCTTCTGTTTCATTGCTAGAATTTCTCCCCGATGTTGCTGCCACCCGCCGCTGTTGCTGCTTGTGCGTCGTCGTCGCTCCGTCGCCGCTCCCTGCTCCTTCTACGCCGTCGTCTCCGGTCCTAGTCGCCGCGCCCTGCGGCTACATGCCTGCCCTACGTCGGCGGTCCTGGAGCTCGCTGCGCATGCCCTGCGTCGGAGGTCCTTTGCTCGACCTCACCTCGCCGCCGACCTGTTGACTTCACCTCGCCCTGCTCGCTTGCCCAGGTACCTGCCGACCTACCCAGGTGGCACCCAGGCGCGCCTAGGCGGCCAGGCATTCACCTAGGGTCCCAAACCCAGGCGCCCAGCCTAGTTAGGCCTCTGGGATGCCTAGGCGATGCTTGGGCTGTGCCAAGGCACAATGCTGATGTGTATTTTTTTAAAAATTAAGTTATTTATTGATTTGTGTTTATTTATGTACTGATTTGTATTTATTTATGTATTGTTTCAGGAATTAATTGATCATCTACTTCTGCCCGCCGTCTCCCTGCTCACCTACCTGCTCACCTGCCTGTTTGCCTGCCTACTCGCCTACCCTCCGTCTCGCCCAAACAGAGGTAAACCTTGTTTTATTACACTGCTTGGTCTTTAATCACATAGACTTTCTCAACATTGCTACTTGTATGATCCTAGTGATTAAAAGCACTCTTTCCTGGTCCCTTCAGTAACTAATGTTCCCTTGAGATGAGTGTTAATTGATCTAGTTTGCTTACTTTCCTTGTAATGCCATCTTTTATGTGCTATGACATAGTCACCTTTAGAGTATTAAAATGATGCAACTTGTACACTTGTTAAATTTGAATCTATAAATTCTATGAATTGATATCACCCCACAAAATTAGTAGTCACTATTATGTCTTGTACACTCTAGATCTAATACTCTTATGCTATTTTAAAACCATGAGACATTTTTTGCTCATTCTAGTGGATTATTATGACCTATGATGACCTAACATGAAACTATGCTCTTAATGATATGATTTACATATCTATTATTGTGTTTGTTGGCCTAGAAACCCGTCTAAGATTTACTCATTAGGAGTAAATCTTGGATAGTCCCCAGTTTGGGACTGTTCTTGAACACCTAATCTCACTTAGGATGCAAGTGTATAATGTGTATTGGGTTTTTGAGAAAATTTCGGTAGCATTTCCCCGTTTGTTCTCTAAGTACATATGTACTTAGAGAACAGCGGGGAAATGCTGCTGAAATTTTCTTGAAAACCCAATACACATTATACACTTACTAGTGAGATTAGGTGTTCAAGGATGGGATATGTGGTACACATTTATTATATATAAGAATGACATCACATGTGTTTGTTGGCCTAGAAACCCGTCTAAGATTTACTCATTAGGAGTAAATCTTGGATATTCCCCAGTTTGGGACTGTTCTTGAACACCTAATCTCACTTAAGATGTAAGTGTATAATGTGTATTGGGTTTTCGAGAAAATTTCGGTAGCATTTCCCTGTTTGTTCTCTAAGTACATATGTACTTAGAGAACATCGGGAAAATGCTGCCGAAATTTTCTTGAAAACCCAATACACATTATACACTTACTAGTGAGATTAGGTGTTCAAGGATGGGATAGGTGGTACACATTTATTATATATAAGAATGACATCACATGTGTTTGTTGGCCTAGACATGTATGTTTATATTTTTTTATTGATAAAAGATCACAATTTTATAGGCATGTATGTTTATATTTTTTTATTGAAGCTAAATGTTTGCTTTTTTAATATCAATATCATTTTCAGATTTGATTTTTCATTATCTTCTAGTTAATACAAATGCTAAATGTTTGCTTTTTTCTAGTTAATACAAATGCCAAATGTTTGCCTTTTTCTAGTTAATACAAATGCTAAATGTTTGCATTTTTCTAGTTAATACAAATGCTAAATGTTTGCCTTTTTCTAGTTAATACAAATGCTAAATGTTTGCCTTTTTAATGACATTTTTAGATGGCTGACCATGATGAGCATGATGTCCATGATGAGCATGAAGTCCATGATGAGCATGCTGTCCATGACAAGCATGGCGAGGATACCAATGTAAGTTCTAAAAATCATATCCTGTATTTCTATAAAATTCATTATCTTCTAGTTATGTCATATATCCCATATTTCTATATTGTGCTAATTAAGTGTGTTTATTTTTGTCAAATTTTAGGTTGATGATGCACATGTACCCACTGAAGCACTGGAGCAACTTGATGCGCATCACCAAACACTTAACAAGAAAAGGGGCATCACTCTGTTGAAGAAGTTAATAGCGCTGAGTGGCAGTGGATCCAAATTGGTTGTTGAGTTTGATAATGGAGGAAATGCAATTGGAGTGAACCGTAATAATTTTGTAAACTATCTTGGGTGTGTCACTCGAAGCCATTGTGGTGTTAAGTATGATAATTGGCATAAAGTTCCTCAGGCGAAGAAAGACTTGATATGGAAGGATTTATGCGTGAGTTATTATTATTTGCAATTCTATTTTGGAGATTACAAATTATATTATTTGCAATTATATTTTTGGATACTAGTTAATAAGAATTCTATTTTATAGAATCTATTTGCATTGGATGAGAAGCTACATCGTAAAAGCATGATGCAACGCGCTGGAAAGATGCTTAGGAACTATAGGACAAATCTGAACAGAGAATACATAAAAGATGGTGATAAGAAGAAGAAATCAGCCCTTGAGCAGTGGAACTAATTTTGTTGCTTCAAGAAAATCTGAAGAATTCAAGGTATTAGGTGTCACTCCCAATTTAATTAATATGTGTTGTATTCACCTATTCAATATTAACATTTAGTGCTACTAACCAAATCATTAATGTGCATACTAACTAGGACCTCAGTGACGCACAAAAAGCAAGGCGTGCATTGAATGTGCATGACCACACTATGGGTCCAAAGGGCTATACAAGCATTCGCCAAAGACTACAGGCGGAGTCTGCGGATACTCAGGAGTCTACTGCTACTTAGGAGTCTACCACACCCATGCCTCGCCATGATATCTGGATAGTTGGGAGGCAAAATAAGAAGGGTGAAATAAAGAAGCTCGTAACTACTGAGGCGGCTGCAAAAATGGTAAAATACAACTCTTAGAGCAATCGTTTGAATATTGATTATTTGTGGTGTTAACTAATCATGTGTGTTGATGGTGATTAGCAGGAGCTACACGAGCAGAGGAAACAAGGCACATTCATCCCTCAGGGCACAAGGGATGAATTGACAGTTGCTCTGGGTAACCCAGAGCATCATGGATGTGTTAGGGGTGCAGGCGCTGGTGTGGGCATCAAAGCATTCTTTGGGTCATCCCAGCGCAAACCCAGAGCAGGACTTTCACAAGAAGAGGTAACATGTTCTTTTTTTAGAATGTTACTGCAAAAGGAAATTCAATAATAAGAAGCTAATGTTTCTTTTATCCATGTATAGGAGAATAAGAGAGTCGAGGATATAGTTGCTAAGAAGGTCAATGATATAGTTGCTGAGAAGGTCAAGGAAGAAATAGTGTGGTGGCAGGCATCTCAGGCTTCCAATCAGCCTATGGCGACCCACTCTTCTCCTGATGCACAGACTGCGAGTAATCATGGAGACCCATCGCCTAGCACGTCTCCTGTAAGTATTGTTTATGACATTGTAGCTAGTCTTTTCAAGATGATATGTTTTTAAGATGATATGTATATATGTATAACATTCTTTACGTAAATTTATAGGCATTGAAGCCATGTCGCTTAAGAATGCAAGACTATGTTGTTGCAGAGGCGCGGGCTTACACGTCCCTTCCTGGGACAACGTTTCATGGGACTCCAATGTTGCAGGGCTACGTTCGTGTGAGCCTGATGTGTGTATTACCCGATTGGAGGGAAGCTGCATTGCCATATGCCCACCCAGATATTGATACACTTGGTGAGGCAGAAGGCGGGGTGATATTGTGGCCCAAAGCAGATGTCGTCTACACTACTGAAATTGTAAGATAAATTTACATTACTTTAGATTGTTAATGTGTATATATGAGGTCAACTGATCTGAAATTATATATACAGGTTAAAAAGAAGACACCCGGAGCACCTAGGCCTCCACCTCCACTTCCTGCATTACCAAGTTGGGTTCCAACTGACCTAAAATACCCGTTAGGTCCTGCTTGTAGGGGAATGGCATGTTGGCTACGGGCACATAATATACATTGCCCTATAGTTGTTTCTTTAGAAGCAGATTATGTAGGTCAATCATACGATAGCTCTTTATTTATACAAGATATTATTGAGCTGTTTATGTATGATTGGCTGAATACATCAATGATAGAGACATGGATAAGGTGAGATCTTGTTTATACATCCATATACCTTGTGTAAGACCCGGTGATCTGGTTTCTTATATATTAATGCATACGTAATACATGTTTTGCATCTACTTAGTTGAAGATCAATGCAAACAATTTGCATTTGATCATGTGGGATTTTTGATTCCATCGTTGATTAGTATGGTAGCTAAAGACCCTGATAGTGTTCAACAATATTGTATAGATGCTTTTAAAATTTTCGGTCAGCAAAACAAGACGATAATAATAGCTCCATTCAATGTCAAGTAAGTTTACTTTATTTATAATTTGGACTTAAGAAAATTCCATTTTTATTGTGCATTTTGAGTTACTAATTTTTAACTTTTTTACCTATAGCGCTAGACATTGGGAGTTACTAGTTATTGTCCCCGGGACATTCACTGTTTATTATCTAGATCCTGTGGGAAGTACATTGAATATTAAAATTGGACATATATTGAGAATGACATTATTCTGGTGAGAAATATTTCATTTTTATATCTGTTAACATCTGTTATTACATTACTATTTAATTATGCAATTTACTGTGTTACATTAACATGTAGGGGTTTAGATACATTCAAAAATGCTGGAGGAAATGTCCCAAAGAGAAAGAACCAGCCAATAATTTGGGAGAACGTAAAAGTAAGTTCTCGACTCCAATGTATATATTATTTATGTGAACTGTGCTTAGTTGTATTTTTTAATATTTTGTATGTTTCAATTTATAGTGTGCTACACAAGACAACGGCTGGGCATGCGCATACTATGTGATGTGATTTATGCAGATGATTATCCGACATGCCGCATTAGATATTAATAGCATACATGAGGTATTATATATAGTCCCATTAGTTAGTGTGAAATATATCTATCTTATTTTTATATTATTACTTATATATATACATCATTCTCTTTGCAGGTGTTTAAAACTGACCACACTATAGGTAAACGCTTAAAAAATATAAATGCTCCATATACGATGGAAGCATTAAATGAAGTAAGAGAAGAATGGGCAAAAGCCATACAAGCAGTGGCGATTGTAAGATATAATTGGGATGCTGATAGCGATCCTGAATGATATTTTGTAAATGAATATTTTTGAATGTTTATACATGTATTTGAATGTTTCTACAAGTGTGAATGTGAAATTGAATTGATGTCTGAATGTATCTACTTGTGTGAAAAAATATTTGTTAATTTTGCAGGTTTGTAGCCTGTTTGTAGGATGATATCAATGGATGTCGTAAACCTGCAGTTCAGGAAACTAAACTGCAGGTTCTCATCCTACTGACTAGCCGCAGCAGGCCTGCAAAATGATAAGAAAAAAAATTAAAGTATAGGCGTCGGTTATTTATAGAACGACGACGCATAAGGCCTACAGCGTCGGTTATTGGATAAAAACCGACGCCGAATGCGACAAACAACCCGACCGTGCAGGAAAGCACGGCCGTGGTGGAAAAGGTGTCACTTATTAGTATAAAACTGACGTCTATAGTACTAAACACGACTGTGCAGCGAAGCACGGCCATGTCGTCTAGGAGTATGGCGTCGGGTGTTCAGTTGTTAACTGACGCCGAAAGTGTCATAGGTGGTGCCCTTTTTTGTGGCGCGAATCCTATAGACGTCGGCCAACTATATATAACCGACGTTGATAGATCATATAGGCGTCGGTTGTAAAACTGACGCCGAAGAGTGACCTTTAGCGGCGCCCACATAGGTGTCGCTTGAAAACCGTCGCCAAAGGGGGTTAAAAAGCCAACGCCAAAGGCTATATCTGTAGTAGTGCTGGTTGTTGTCTCCGAGACGTTGATTGTTTATTATATAGATCCTAAGGGGAACAAATTAGTCCGTTAGGGACACAATTTGAAAAGTCCATTATACATATGAGAAAATTTTATATTTATATCCGTTAACATCTATTATTATATAACTATTTACTAATGCAATTCAATGTGTTACATTAACGTATATGGCTTTAAAAGATTTCAAAAATTTAGAGAAATGTGGATAAAAAAGAAAGCAATAGTTTGAAAGAATGTGGATGTAGTTTTCTGACTCCAGTGTATATTTTATTTATGTAAACTATGCTTATTTTTATTGATTAACATTTTGTATGTTAAAATTTATAGTGTGATGTACAAAACAACAGTTGGACATGTGGATACTACATGATGCGGTATATGGATATAATTATTAGATATACTGCACAAGACATCAAAAATATACAACAGGTAATATATAGTCTTGATCATCATAAGTATAGTCTCATTAGATGATATGAAAATATCAAACTTATTAATTATATATATGTCATTTTCTTTGTAGGTGTTTAAAACTAGTGACTTCAATACGGGGGATAAACTATAGATGTACATATGTCCTATATGATAGAATGATTAGATGACATAAGAGAACAATGGGCAAAAGCCTTTGAAAGGGAGGCATTTTTTTATTATGATTGGGGTACTGAGGATATAGAATGACATTTCTAAAATTTGATGTCATTATTTCTGTATATATGTGGTGCTTATATATACATGTGTGAATGACTTTTTTTGAATTGTCTTATTAAAATTTGATCTATATACATGTGTGTGAATGTGAAGATGAATGAATAAATTGTGTTTCTACATTTGTGTGAATGTAAAAATAGATAAATGAAAGGAACTGTAGATTTCTACATGTGTGTGAATGTGAAAATAGATGAATGAATGGAACTGCAAGTTTCTACATTTGTTTGAATCATGTGAATGAATTAATTAATTGTGTTTCTACATGTGTGTGAATCACATGATGTATATATAGTCTTGATATATAGATAATCTTGATCATGTTGTTATTGCAGGTTTGTGGTATGTTGTTAGGCTGAAATCACATGATGATGTTCTGAACTGCAGGTTCTGCATGCTGCTGACCAGCCACACAACAGGCATGCAAGATGATATTAAAAAAAATGACACTTAGTCATCGGTTATTTAAAAGAACTGTCAATACAAGTCGACGTCGTCGGTGATTTATAGCAAACTGACGACTATGTCCTAACTTGGACCAAAATTTTTTGCTCAGGTATGGTGATAGGCATCGATTTTTTAAATCATAACCAACGACAATATAAGTTGTATTGTCGGTTTTACTTTGAACCGACGACTATGAACCAAACATGAGATCACTTTTTGTTTGGAAATGGAGTTAATCGTCGGTTTTTACTGAAATAACGGACGACTACAGTCGTAACCTGGACCAATTTTTTTTCCGATTATGAAGGTAATCGTTAGTTTTTTGTAGATAACCGACGACTATGGCTCCTACCGGTGTCGTTTCTCTTTTAGTTACAATCAGGGCCGGTTCTGTGTCGTCAATTTTAGAACCGACGTCGTAGACGTCTATCTTTAGTGTCGCCCACTTGAATATCACTTAGAAACCGACATAAAAAGTTAATTTTAACCGACTTTAAAAATAGTATATGTACTATTGTGAAAGTTAGTGGTGACTTCAATGTCATCTTGTTTTATTATTTTCCTACGCGACAACAGAAATAATTTTCTCACAAAAGATATATAAGGGACTTTTTGGATACACTCTCCCAACAACACCCCACCCAAAACTCAACCACTCCCACCCCCCCCCCCCACAAAAAAAAAGAAGATATATACACATCAATGTATTCGTAATGTTCTTACATGCGAGTTCAAACATTTCATATTTGAATTGTTCACATGAACATAATCATATTCTGAAATCCTCGCAAGCACTCACCACATACCCAACTACTAGTAATCACATAACTGTGTAACTAAATGCTCACAATCACACAACTTAACTAAATGAGTAACCGTTTTTCTTATAAGTAGATGCTTGTTTGTTTTCTGTTTACGTAAATACTCATAAGAACAAAAACGCAAATACTCACAAAAACCCAAGTGTTGATTAAATACTTAATTATTGTCTACTTTTTTTATGTTCAACTTACTTCCCTGAGCTTGCAGCTACTTTTGTGTGTTTGTATTTATCATTTTAGGTAAGATGTAATCATTAATCTTTACACTTGTCTTGTAGAGTCTGTTCTGATACCATATTAGAATGTGTAGCATTCAACTCAAAATTAATTGACAATTAGCAAAGAGACCACCTAGTTTAAAAACTACAGGACCACCCTAACCTTAGCGGTGCGATGGAGGAGAGATTGCAATGAACAGCCACGAAGTTTGGCAAAGCCATTTTTTAGGACGATTGAGCTGTCCGCGAGCATTGATCGCTGCCCCATCTAAAGAAATCCATTTACCAAACATTGCACAGGCATTTGTCTACCGCGAGTCTATGAGACAAATTATCTACGGGCGACCGACCTCGACCAGTATGGCTGTTTGAGACTTTACCCCTGATTGGTTCGGGATTGAGATTTTATAGTTTGGATTGGATTAGATGAGGTTAGTCATGATCCAGCCTAAGTATGTTTGGCAACCCAATCTGATTCTATTTGACAACCCAGTATGATTCTGGTCAGCTGGTCTGATTTGAGCCTAGATTCAGTCTGATTTTATTTGGCTACCAGTCTGGATTCAGTTTGATTTTATTTGGCAACCTAGTCAGGATCTACTTATTCTGCCATGTTCTTGCAGAACTATTTTAACAAGTACAAGAAATGTGTAGTTGTGATGGCGCTTCAATATAAGTTCAAAATTTACAAAAAAATTTGTATTTTGTGGATGTTATTTTTGTTATTTAGTAAAGTGAAAATAATAGATGAGTATGCTCATTTGTACATGATGATTTAAAATAAATCAAACTGTAATGGTTGTCGTGCATTACATTTTTATGTTGTAAATATGTTTTGTTGTACATATTTGATCGAGGAACTGTAAACCGACAAGATAATTGAAATTGTCCTAATATAACATAAATTGCGCACAAATACAAAAGCAAAGATAATAACATATTTTCATCAAAACTTAAACAAACAAAAAAAACTGATAATAAATTATTAGTTCTCGGGCAAATACATCGTTAACATACAAGGGAGAGAGACAAAAAAGGAGAGACATGCCCTGGACTTAGACATAGACATCCATACACATGCTAAGATGGTGGCCAGCCATTGTGGTGGACAGTCTTTGATGTGGAGGATGATTTATATTGATCTCAGGTAGGACGGTCCCAGTCCGTCCACTGTAGGGTGTCATCGTATTCGTCCCATGACACATGACAAGCTTCCTGCAATGACTCATTGGGTTTTTGTTTGATGTCGTCTTTTGGCCAATCAAACAGCAACGACAGATGACGAACATGATGACTGGCCCCATCCTTGCCTTGTTCCTGGCTCCCACTTTTTCCCTCCTCATGTGTATCCTTGTAACATTTTTTTTTGCAGACAAGGTTTTCTTCAACATATTTTTGTATATTTGACGGAGACATCAATAATTTTTCAAACTTTGCCCTTGACTTTGAATGTGATGGCGACATCTAAATTTAAAAAAATAAATATAAGTATGAGCAAATATCAATAATAGTAAGCTAACTGTGACAATAATGTATACAAATAAATGTTGCAAGCAAACTTAGTTAAAAATAAGTTTGAACGTGATGTAAGTCTTCTAAACATAAGAGTAAAGTAGAAGTTTGTCAAATGATGGTACCAACAAACTAATGTAACACATAAGTTTTGCAACTAAATGTTGCAAAGCAAACACAAACAAATACAATGTCGAGCAAATATGTTATAAGTTCATACGTTTGTTTCACCGTCTAATGTGGTTGTTTGTTTCATTCGTCAGTGTTAAGGTATACAACAATTCCAGGTGGGTAAGTGCGACGAGTCGTCACAAAGTTGCATTGAATGACGTGTTGCACGACCAATGGCGGGGGAGGCTCTCCCAAAATAAAAAGATTTTCTCTTATGAACTCTCTTCTGATGTATTGCCATCGCATTTGCAACTCACTCAAAGATATGTAAGGCCCCCTGTTATGTTTCAGAAGTCACCCATGCTTCCTCCAAGACTGTGCAGTATATACTCCATTCACACATCTCCCCATTTCATATTGGTTTCTCATTAGACCTCTGGGAACCATATCATGCTCTGTACACCACATAACATACATTGTCGTTGGATGCCCAACCATATTATAGATTATGTAAGTAAATTATTTCAAAAGTAAGGGTGTATATCACAATTAAGGGAATATAATATGATTATTTGGTTTTAAATAAAATTCAACAACATTATGATAAATAACATACACCCTCCATAAAACATTCAACAACATTATGATAAAAAAATAGCAACCTTATAATGTAATGCAACGTTTATATAAGTGGATGAATCAAGAAAGATTATAATGTTAATAACATCCAATGGTAGACAATCTAAATCAAGAAGATAATCTAAATGTAGCTCTGCCTTTCAACGTTATGGCGTCATCGGAGGTAAAGAAATGTCCAAAAGAAGACTACAATCTTCCTCCAGACTGGCAACGGAGCTTTGTAGAACCTCATACTCATATTTTTGTTGGTGTATATATCATCATAGTTGTGATGGATTTCAACAAAGTCTTTCATGTTCATCGCCTTGCCCCATAATGACTAGCACTCGACAGTTAGTAATATAATCTCAGCTTTCAAAGAATCAGTTGTTGGGGGGAGATCGACTACCCAATGGAAGTATCTGCATTGATGTTTTCCCTAAAATGTATTATCAAGTTCAAGTGAATGACAACGACTGTGCAGCGTACACAAGGGCAACCTATTATTTATGTATTTACTAGTGCACTTCATGAGAAGGACATATGTAATACATTTCTCCCAGCCTTTCACTCAGAATGCCAAAGTCATATAACCATGCATCCTCTGTATTAAGCCGCAAGGCTATATCTAACCCACAATCACACCTCGAAACTTCATACGGATTCATCAAAATCTAAAACATGGCTGATGATTAGTAAAATAATGTCGAGTTCTGAACATCGATTTCAAATATAAATTAAAGAACATATGAATAGGCCTAGTTGATTGTTCAAACATAAAAGTGAAGTTAATTTCAAAAGATCGTAATACATCTATGATGTATCGTATCTGTCTTCCTTAGTTGAAGAGTCCTTATCGCTCGTGATGTGAAGTCGTTGGCGAAGATATTGGCACCTCTTCCGTAGAGTTGAAATATCTTGTTCTAGCCTATCTGTATCTGCTCTTATCTAACAGACAAAGTCACATTGTTCTGACCATTACTTGCGTTCGTTGTGTGCATATGCAAGTTGTGTTAGCATAGCATCCCTAATTGCAGTAAGTGTGGCCATTGTAGGTTGTACACGCTACGCGGGCAACCTCAAATGACATCTGTTCAGAACAAGACTCCTACCACATGTAAAATATAGTGTGTAGTGGTTGATGGCTTCAAAACGTCCATTTGCCGCATCTGAGGCATCCATATACAATCGTCCAGTGCATTGTAGGCCATATGGACAGGAAGGCATTCCATTCTCCATTTGAAGACAACCTAATGAAACATAATGTGACATTTTTAATTAGGAGCCATAAAATATTTTATGAAACAAACAATTTAGGGTACCAGAGTCATGTGGTTGATGAGTTCTCATACGCTTCAGAAATTATGACAAGTACAAGGTATGGTCAACGAGTATCCCAAATGAAATTAGAAATTCTTTCACGTAATACATCACCCTCCCTTACATCGTCCGGAGTTGTTTGTTGTAGCGAACTTAGGTCGACCCCATTAGGTGGGATGGCAGATGTTGAACTATTTTCTAGGAGTTCATCCATCATAGTGTCGCCATCATTCTGGCGACGTGTAAAATTGTGGAGGATACAACAAGCCATTACGAGACGACACTGTGAATGTATAGGATATGTTGTCCCTTTTTTAAGGTAGGCAAACCGCCTCTTCAGCACATCGAATGCTCTTTCTACAATATTACGTAATTGAGTGTGGCAATGGTTGAACATCTCCTTCTTGTTGTTGTATGAATGTCTGTTGCCTCAATACTTAGAAATATGGTAAGTTGTGTTGTGATATGGTGCAAGAAATTGACGAGTGTTGGCATACCCTGCATCAAATAGGTAAAACTTTTCTGACGGAACTTTAAACCCACCTCTGGTCTTTGTTGCTTGTAGGATCCTTTGGTCAACAGTCGAGCTATGTAAACTCCATCGAGAAGTCTACTACAGCCATGACATTCAGAGAGACATTCCTTTTTCTGTCTCAGTAATGATTTTGCTTGTCGCGTTTGACTAAGACTGGGATGTGTGTTCCGTCAATTTCCCCGATGACATTCTATAACACTAAAATTGATTGTAAACATACAAAATATTTGAAAATGATTATAAATTGTAGGGGATAACTATTACCTTGAAGTAAGGGTAGAACCTTGAGTTGTCCAATATATGAGAATGTGTTGTTGTGCATGTCGATGCGGTTTGCATGACAATATAGTCATGGGACAATTCACACACCCCGTCCAACACTTCATTGAATTTTCTACCTATGGTCTCACCAAAGTGAATGTAGTCTTCAGCCAAAGCATGATTTGTTTGTCTATGGCCAACCATCTATAGGAAGTAGCATACAACGTCAACTGATGAGACGCCTCTAGTACTTTGTAACAAGCCACGACTCTCAAACTTGTCCACAAGGGCCATTATAGTATGTGGTCGCATTCGGTATAGGTCATAAGCCCTTTGTTCATGCTCGGTTATGATTTCTAATACCTTTTGGTGGCCACTCCTAGTGCTAACTGGCCTAGGTATTGTAGGTGGTATGTCGGCATCATCAAAAATGTCATCCATGATGGAGTTTGCTATTTACTCGGCTATTGCGTCAACAATGTGATTTGTTGGACCGGACAAGGTATCTAAAATGTTTGTGAGGAGGTCAGTTGCTTGTGTATGGTCACTGGAAGACATGATGCCTACAATTAAAATGATAACAACGTTGACATGATGACTACAAGTAATATTGAATAAGTACTTGAAGATAATATGAAAGATTTGACAAGGAAAAATAACGGCATCAATATTACAAACAAATTAGATTTTACGGGAAACAAATGTATGTACGGGAAATAAATTATTAAAACAATAAAGAAAATTGAAATGGATGTTCTCAAATATACCAAACATAATGGAAAAATAAAGTTCCCACTTATGATCCTAAAGGGCTAGCATCATTGGGTCGAGTATACCACATGGATGGCATACTTGATGTGTTGTTGACGTTGGGTGGCGGGGACTGTGAAACAAATCCCTACTGAGATGGCACAAAAGAGGATGGCATTGAAGGTACTGGTGTTGCAGTACCACCTTGGGACCTTTCCCAAAGGTCTTGCAACCATATTGTTATTTTGTGAAGTGTGTGTCTAAGGCTGAGGTAGATGTTGTGGTTTGTTGACTCCTTTATGGCGTTCACAAGTGTTGTAAAGATAGGGTTGGGGCATCGGGGAAAGTGTCATTGAAATATTGTAAAATTGTTGCAAACTCTTATTTTTCAAAGGCTCTGGTGGCCACACCTGTGCCTAACTCGTGAACCTTTGCATACACCTGTGTGAATTCAGATAACACGTCATTAGAAAGCACACATCACTCCTGTGACATTGATGGTCGGTTCCTGTGCCTATGGATGGGAGGAGTCCTCCCCCCAACACCCTGGGTATCTATTCTACCTCCCCCAGTGTCACCCCTCACTTTGCATCCCAGGTGCGCCTATGTTCGGTTACCCTACTGGGGTTCCTGGGTTCATGGGTGTATCAGACGCATCTAAGTTGACAGTCACATCATCCTTGGAGGCAACATCAAACGGAATTTGTTTGTCTGTAGAATACATTGCATGGTGTCCTCTAGCAATATTCCTCCCCGCCATCATCTCGATGTTATAGTAGTGGGGAAAGGGGCGCTTAATCAATCTAGCAAGGTCCTTGCCTGCCTAAGTATAAAAAAAATTGTATTACAAAATATAAGTGTAAATGTAGGACATTACTTTTGGGGTCAGGGTATGATTATTGTATGTACCGCAAGGCTCTCCCTCCACTCAAGGGTGTCAGGTAGCATGGGCTTGTTCCTAGTCTCATACCCTCCGATGCCACTCTTGTTGGTCACAAGCTTCAATCTGGCATACTCCCTCCTCAGGTTCTTCCACCGAGTTTTGATCTGGTCGAACATACAGCCTGACTTCCCCATCCTATTTTACAAATCACGAAGTGCCTCCCTCCAAGAATCCATAGTAAACTGACTGTCAATACACCTGGCTACGTCATACTTTCTCTGCAATGTTGATACTAGAGCGTTGTTAGACTCTCTTGACCAAATAATACAAAACTTGGGGTCTGCAGAAGACATACTCGCGTAGGTGCTGCAATATATAATGACAATGAGAAATACTTCTCATGATAATTAGTATATAACATGTATGATTTTCAATAGGAACAACCGATGATAATAGAGAAATACTTCTGCTAAGAATAAAATTTGATTTGGCATCATACAATTAATTGTTGGCTAACTACCTCCAACCTGTTGTGTGTCATTCCCTTCAACCTACAATGCTACGTGAAACACACACACATGTTCGTAAAAGATGTAGTGTAACTCACCAACTACTGATGAATCATGCAAACACACCAATAAAATGACTAAGCATCAAAATACACTGAAACTTGGATAACGATGAAAATATTAAAAAATTAAGCAGGCACCCAGCCTGGTCTCATGAGCTAGCAGACAAGCCGGAAGACCTTGCTTTATTATAGGGATATAGATGACCAGACTAGGGGAAATGCACATTGACATTTATATTAGTTGAGGAAAACATATATTATATTTTCAAATGTCTGATATACAGTTCATGGTCAAACCAACAAACTCTCTTCTTATCTTTTGTCATCTTATCATAAAACTCTTTTTGGAATATAGGATGCTAGGAGTGTAGCCCGGGCGGTCAAGCCAGCGCGCCCCTCATGAAGGGTCGCTGGTTCGATTCCCCGCTCGGGTCAGCTATATTTACCAACCTCTTGGGTCATCCGGGCTCTGGCACCTGTTTGGAGAGGGGGTGGGCTTCGGCCCATGCAGATCCAAAAAAAAAATAAAACTCTTTTTGGAATATAGGATGCTAGGAAAACAAGTAATATTGACTACCAGTTCTCTGAGGATGTAGAGAAAAATTGAACACATGAAATGACAATAAATATTGTGTACACAATATTATATTGGTTTTATAAGATTATGAACTCTTTTATTACCACAAATCATGTTCAGATCATCTTGAACTAGGTCTTTGGATTACTTTCAGCAAACTAAAAGCACTAATAGAATTTTGATAATGATGAAAATTTGATGAAAAAATTAACCAGGCAACCAACCTGGTCTCATGAGCTAGCAGTCAGGCTGGAAGACCTTGCTTTATTATAGGGATATAGACGACCATACTAGGGGAAACACACATTGACATTTATATTAGTTGAGGAAAACATATATTATATTTTCAAATGTCTGTTATACAATTCACGATCAAACCAACAAACTCTCTTCTTATCTTTTGTCTTTTTTATCATAAAACTCTTTTAGGAATATAGGATGCTAGGAAAACAAGTAATATTGACTACCAGTTCTCTGAGAATGTAGAGAAAAATTGAACACAGGAAATGACAATAAATACTGTGTACACAATCTCATATTGGTTTTATAAGATTATGAACTCTTTTATTACCACAAATCACATTTAGATCATCTTGAACTAGGTCTTGGGATTACATGAACTAGGTCTTGATATTATTATATACAACCTACTAAAAGAGAATAGCTCAGTTGATTGTCATATGACTCTTTCTAACTTGTAGCATGTCATTATCAATGGAGAAATTATCAAATTTGTCTAAAGAGCCAAAGCAAGAAGACAAATATGCATGTCAAAGCAAGACAACCGGCAAAATCATGTAAACATCCATGTTGAAAGCTGAAAACACAGTTTACATTAACTATTTATGTAAAAAGTAATTTAGATAATTATGAAAAATACACTGGCAAGTAGCTACTATTCATACCTGAAAAACAAATTTAATGTCATCCTTCTGCGGTAAGCAGGCAAGCTAAATGGTGAAAAGCAGGCAAGCAAGCATGTCAAGCAAGCAAGTTGGGTGGTGAAAAGCAGGCAAGCAATGCATAATAGATTACCTATATCTAAAATTACCTCCAGTATATTAGACGAACGAATTGTTGTTATTATTCATTTCAAAAAATGACACATGATATGAGTAGATAATTTCATAAACAAAAACTGATTAGCATGTTCAGGTCATGCAGGGAGCAATAAAAAGCATAGACACACCTAAAATAAAAGATCAGATTTGGTAGTGTCGGTTCACTTGCATATAGAATAATCTAATATCTAATTACATGTCCATTAGTGGTTAATGAGCAAGCTTATATATAGAAGCAAACATGTATTTCTCCATTGGGTATACATGTATTGATCATGTAAATAATACAATAGCAATTATTTAGGAAATTAGTTTCACAAGTGAAATAAATAGACCGATCAAGCAAGCAACCAGGCAGCAGGATTAGCAGCCACACAGCCACGTCACTCACCCTTAGTTATAGGTATGTAGAATCAAAAATTACTTGTGGTTCTCTTCTTAAACATGTGCTAATTAACAATAATATATAATTAGTACTCAAATATTTTTAACATACAACCAGTAGAAAGAGAGATCAAATGGTTAATTGTCAGTTGATTCCCTCCTACTTGTAGCATGTGACTACGAAAAATTTATTGTGCTAAAAGAATCAAGTAACCAAAAAAATGTTTCGGGGTGTAGAAGCACATTGAAATAAAATTAACTTACTTATTTCAGAGTTATCCACACAACTCAAATAACATACAAACATCCGAGTCATCCTTTCAAATTTGTCTAAAAAGCCAGAGCAAACACACAAATATGTATGTCGAAGCAAGACAACCGGAAAAATCATGCAAACATCCATGTTGAAAGCTGGCAACACAATTTATATTAACTATTTATGTAAAAAGTAATTTAGATAATAATGAAAAATACAATGGAAAATAGCTATTGTTCATATCCAAAAAACAAATTTAATGTCATTCTTCCACGGTAAGGAAGCAAGCTAAATGGTGAAAAGCAGGCAAGCAAGCATGTCAAGCAAGCAAGCTGGACGGTGTAAAACAGGCAAGCAAGCTTGTCACTTGCTCTTATTCATAGGGTAGTAGATATAGATGACCATACTAGGGGAAACGCACATTGACATTTATATTACTTGAGGAAAACATATATTATATTTTCAAATGTCTGCTATACAGTTCACGATCAAACCAACAAACTCTCTTCTTATCTTTTGTCATCTTATCATAAAACTCTTTTAGGAATACATGATGCTAGGAAAACAAGTAATATTGACTACCGGTTCTCTGAGAATGTAGAGAAAAATTGAACACAGGAAATGACAATAAATATTGTGTACACAATCTCATATTGGTTTTATAAGATTATGAACTCTTTTATTACCAAAAATCACGTTCAGATCATCTTGAACTAGGTCTTGGGAGTACTTTCCTTTTCACCCACTTTATTATTTATTTTTCTTCTTTTTAGTGGATGGAAGGTAAGAAGATGAAAGAAGAAGTGTAGAATAGAGAATTGGATCATGTGTCACACTTGTTTATATGATTAAATATATATTAGGTTATTCCTCCAGTTCACTACATCAAAATAATTATATAATAAGTTCATGCCATAAGTGCATGCATTGCAATTCTATACATAAAATTCACTAACCGGTAGGAAGAATGCAATATTTGATCTCTTTTTGGTCCATCTAACACCTGTCATTCTTTCCAAGGAACCTAATAATTATAGTCATTGTATAAAAAGGTGATTTCTAACGACTGACATATTTTTAGAAATGTGATTAATCAAGAATTACTTTGAAGGAGGGGTGATGTGGCTTTTGAATGCACTAACAAATTCACTCGGGGTTTATATCCCCGAGCTTTTACCAAAACCAAGTGCAACAATACCACCCGCAAGCGGACGGATCTTATCGCAGTATAGTTTAGGATCGAACCCAAAGGACAACGTTTTTAAGAATCCTTGTCAGTTAGATCTAGCTCAAGTAAAACTAATATTTAGAACAATAGGTTGATTTTGGTTTGATTAAACTAATTGCAAGAAAATAAACGTGGAATAAAAGATGGGTTTAGATTAATGATACGAAATCGCTGGGATGGTACCGGGTTTGACCACCGCTACACACACAATCATACTCTCTCGCGAACAATCCAGGCACGAAATAACACTCCAAGTAGAGCTGCTGCAGAACCCCCCTTACGGGCGTCAGGTCCGCGTAAGCGTCACCATAGGCAGCCGATTTCTCATCGCCATCCGGATCATACGTCTTACGGCTCTGAAGATACAGAAATCCACGGAAGCTGTGAACCCCCCTTTCGGGCGTTAGGCGCACAGAAGTGTCACCGAAGGTTAGGCGGACCGTCCCCTCGTGGATCATACACTTACGACCTCGATGAAATCCCATCCTATTTCTAATCCGGGAGTCAACCGCGCAAACCGCAAAGCAAACAAGCGACTATTGTACGTGTAAACATCGACGAAAAGCACGAAGATACAAAATCCAACTAAGGCTGTGAACCCCCCTTACGGGCGTCAGGCGCACACAAGTGTCACCGAAGGTTAGGCGGACCGTCCCCTCGCGGATCCTACACCTACTACCTCAAGGAATCCTATCGGAAGTTCTCGTCAAGGAGTCTAACATGCTAAACGACATTCATACCTATGCATTGAAGTTCTCGCAACATAGGGAGCACAAAGATGGAAACACGCACATAACCAACTCACAAGCTTAACGATAAACGACAAAATGAAGAGTTATATACATTGCCATGGAAAGTTTAACAAGAGAACATGGTTTGCATGGGCAGCGGGGCTAGTCCCCGCACCCCAGCGAAAGAGGACTACTCGCTCATGATGCGAGGTACAAGAAAGATAGAAGAAGAAGATAGATCCGCCATGAGCTCGGTGCAGAAGGTGGACGCAGCCCGGTGAAGAAGATGCGCTCTTTGCTCCGTCTTCTTCTCCTTCTTAGCCTCCTTGGACGCAACACCAGTTGTAGGTGGAGTGGAACTTGATCGGGATGGTGCTCTGGCAGCCTTTCGGCGTCCGGAACCGATGCCTCAAATGGGGACCCTGGGGGTCTATTTATAGTTTCAGATCTGACGCCAAACGGTCTGGAGACCGTTTGGGCGCCAAACGGTCTTGAGACCGTTTGGGCGCCAAACGGTCTTGAGACCGTTTGGGCGCCAAACGGTCTTGAGACCGCTTGGGCACCAAACGGTCTTGAGACCGTTTGGGCGCCAAACGGTTTGGAGGTCGTTTGAGCGCCAAACGGTCTTGCTTTGATCGGTCTGGCTTTGGCATGGTCGCGCGGCTTTAGTTCTTCAATCGTTCCTTGCGCTCGCATCGAACGGTCTTAGGACCGCGCGGGACCAAACGGTCTTGGGACCGCACGACCAAACGGTCTTGGGACCACGTGGGACCAAACGGTCTTGGGACCGCGTGGGACCAAACGGTCTTGGGACCGCATGGGACCAAACGGTCTTGGGACCGCATGGGACCAAACGGTCTTGGGACCGCATGGGACCAAACGGTCTTGAGACCGCATGGGACCGAACGGTCTTGGGACCGCATGGGACCAAACGGTCTTGAGACCGCATGGGACCGAACGGTCTTGGGACCGCATGGGACCGAACGGTCTTGGGACCTCATGGGACCGAACGGTCTTGGGACCGCATGGGACCAAACGGTCTTGGGACCGCATGGGACCAAACGGTCTTGGGACCGCATGGGACCAAACGGTCTTGGGACCGCATGGGACCAAACGGTCTTGGGACCGCATGGGACCAAACGGTCTTGGGACCGCATGGGACCAAACGGTCTTGGGACCGCATGGACTTCTTAGGCAACTGGTTTCGTCTTGTTCTTTGTGTATTCCAGCAAACGATCTTGAGACCGCATGGATCCAAACGGTCTTGAGACCGTTTGCATGGAGTTGCCTGCTATACCTACATAAAATGAAAGATATTTAGTTAAAACCTTGATTATTGAATCACTTAGTAGTTTTGTGCATTATGATTCATATTAGGGTGAAAAGATATGGAAAAGATATTAAATTGTTCCAAAAAGGTAATTGAAAATTATGATGAGTATGCACTCATCAAAACACCCCGAACTTAAACCGTTGCTCGTCCTCGAGTAACATAAAATTTGAAACTGTTGCCTGATGGAATACTTTCGATCCGTGTGATTTCTTCATCTTCACATCATAAATGTTTTCTTTCTGCTCAGTATAAATGAGTACCATAACTTCCTGGGACCACTAAACACGTCTTTCGATAGCTTCGCTCCTGAGTTCGTTTCCCAACAACGCTTCCTCCCCGCCTTTTCCAACACCAAGCATGTCAAAGAGTGTCGTAGGAGTTCTGAGATACCCGCAGAATCAACAAGTATGCATTTGATCTGACACTGGTGTTGTTCAGGATGGTAGGGCATGTATTGTGCCCTTAGGTAGAAAAAGGAGTGAAAGGTGGTATGAAAGGAAGAAGAAAATATCTCCTCTATTCGACTCGAGATTTTTATTTGTTTTGCAATATTTATTGCATATATTTTTTTTTTGTGTGCGCTATGGCATCTTTTGTTGCAGATCTCTCCTCTATTCGACTCGAGATTGCATTTATTTTGTGTGCACTTTGGCATCTTTTTACTTGCAAATCTCTCCTCTATTCGACTCGAGATTGCATTTTTGGTGGTACGCCCCTATTTGTTGGAAGGGGTATGGAAGAAGCGGATATGAGGGAAGTGGTGTGCCACCCCGAACTTAGGGTTTGGCACAAGTTTGGCTATTTTGGTGGTATTTATGGATGGAGGGATACGAAGATGATAGAAGAAGTGTAGAAGAGAGTTCAGATCAGGATGCAATTTGATTTACAATTCAAAACCGGGTTATTCTCTTTGTCATACTCTGCTCAAATAATGACTTGATGCGGATCCGGTGGGGTTTCTGAGCCATTGTTCCACTAGTCAGTTAGGAAGCGCGACGTGTTTGATCCCTATCAGTTTGACAGATACTTATCATTATATAAAAGGAATTATGATGTTAGGAATCATAAGTTTCACAGGATGATTTCAGGCAAGTTTCAAAAGTCAGCCTTCTGGAGGATTTGCTTCGACTAAGGAGGATGTTATGATAGAAGATGCATAGCGAAAAGTTAGTTACATTTTTATCAACAAAAGTCAAAATTTCATCAGGTATCTGTTCAAAATTTGAAAAATTTTATGATAGAGACATATTGAGTATAAAAGAGGGTGTGTATGTGGAAGTGGAATACGTACCACCCACCCTCCACCCCGAACTTAGAGATTTGCTCGTCCTCGAGCAAACCCTAAATTCAAGATGGAGGGGAAAGGAAACACCAGGTATGACTGCCGAGAATGAATTCGTTGTGATCAGCACCAATACGATCTCGTATCCTGAAAGAAAACTATCCATAAGGCAAATTTTATTTAAGGAAAATTAACTATAAAACAAAATTGGGAAAAGAGAGGTAAAACAGATTTATTGGTCGGGTTGCCTCCCGGCAAGCGCCTTTGTTTTATGTCGATGGCTCGACAGAGTCCGTCGTCGTCATGTGGGATCCTTAGGATCGGTGAGTTCCAGCGTTGATTTGGTGCCTATGTCTGTTGTGGTGAAATATCTCTTCAGGCGGTGGCCATTGGTTATGAATTCACCCGACTCTGCACTCCATAAAGAGAAAGTGCCCTGAGGAGAGATGTTTTTGACAATGTATGGTCCAGACCAGCGTGAGCGAAGTTTTCCTGGGAATATCCTTAATCTTGAGTTAAAAACCAGAACTTGGTCTCCCACTTGAATGTCTTTTCTTTTCAGATGTCCATTGTGCCAAAGTTTTGTATGTTCCTTGTAGATTCGAGCATTTTCATAGGCCGTCATTCTAAGTTCATCCAGCTCGTTGAGTTGCAGAATCCTGGCTTGCCCTGCTTCCTTTATATCGAAATTTAATTGTTTAATTGCCCACCATGCCTTATGTTCTAATTCGACCGGAACGTGACAAGCTTTTCCATATATCAAACGAAAAGGAGTAGTACCAAGGGGAGTTTTATAAGCAGTGCGATAAGCCCATAGGGCATCGTTGATTTTTGTCGCCCAATCTTTTCGATTACGCCCGACGGTTTTCTCAAGGATAGCCTTTAGTTGTCGATTAGAGACTTCTACCTGTCCACTGGTCTGTGGATGGTAAGGAGAAGCTACCTTGTGTGAGACGCCATATTTTTTTAATAGAGCTTCGAAGCTTCTTTCGATGAAATGGGAGCCTCCATCAGAAATCACGGTTCTCGGCACTCCGAACTGTGGGAAGATAATATCTTTGAATAGTTTGATGACTGGTTTCGAATCACAAGTGGCGGTTGGTATAGCTTCAACCCATTTGGAGACGTAGTCCACCGCCACAAGGATGTAAGAGAATCCATTAGAAGATGGGAATGGCCCCATATAGTCTACTCCCCAGACGTCAAATATCTCTACTTCTTGCCATAGATTCAGTGGCATTTCATCTCTCTTGGTTATATTGCCAGCTCTTTGACACTTATCACATGATATGACAAAATCATAACAGTCCTTGGATAAAGTTGGCCAGAAAAATCCACATTGCAAAACTTTTAAGGCAGTCTTTTTAGAGCTCATATGCCCACCCACGGGTCCTGAGTGGCATTGTTCCAAAATGGAATGGGCTTCTTCTTTGGCGACGCAACGTCTATACAATCCATCCGCGCAGAGTTTGAAGAGATATGGTTCATCCCAATAGTAATGCTTCACATCATGCATAAATTTCTTCAGACCGTTCCCTGTGTATTGAGGATGGATGACTCCGGCGGCAAGGTAGTTTACTAAGTCTGAGTACCATGGTTCAGATTTTGAGACTCTCATAAGTTGATCGTCTGGTAGAGAGTCGTTTATCGGAATTCCTTCAGCATCCAGAGTGTGGATGCGACTCAGGTGATCTGCTACGACATTCTCCGTTCCTTTCTTATCTCGTATTTCTAGGTCAAATTCTTGTAGAAGGAGTATCCATCTGATCAGCCTTGGCTTAGCATCCTTCTTTGCCATAAGGTAACGGATGGCAGCATGGTCTGTGTAAACGATTACCTTTGAACCAGTAAGGTAGGATCTGAATTTATCGAAGGCATAGATGACTGCCAAAAGTTCCTTTTCAGTAGTGGCATAGTTCCTTTGAGCTTCGTCGAGGGTTTTCGATGCATAATAGATAACATAATGTTTCTTCTCAATGCATTGTCCTAAGACTGCACCCACTGCGTAGTCACTGGCATCACACATAATTTCAAAGGGGTGCTCCCAATTTGGAGCTCTAATAATGGGGGTAGTCGTAAGGGCTTTCTTCAGCGTATCGAAACTTTTGATGCATTCCTTATTGAAATTGAAATTAGCATCTTTGAGAAGTAAATTGGTCATCGGCTTTGTTATCTTAGAAAAATCATGTATAAACCTTCTATAGAATCCAGCGTGACCGAGAAAAGCACGAACTTCTTTCACATTTGTGGGTATTGCCAATTTAGATATGACTTCTATCTTGGCTTTATCAACTTCAATTCCTTTGATGCTAACCTTGTGGCCCAAAACTATGCCTTCCTTTACCATAAAGTGGCATTTCTCCCAATTTAGCACCAGATGTGCTTCTTCACAGCGTTTGAGTACCATGGAGAGGTGCTTAAGACAAGAATCAAAGGAGTCACCATATACAGAAAAGTCGTCCATGAAAACCTCCATAACTGTTTCAGTAAGCCCTGCAAAAATGGCAGTCATGCAACGTTGAAAAGTTGTAGGGGCATTACACAAGCCAAATGGCATCCTTTTAAAAGCATATGTCACGAAGGGACAGGTGAAAGTTGTTTTCTCTTGATCATCTGGATGTATGGGGATCTGATAGAATCCAGAGTAACCGTCCAGGTAACAGAAGTATTCTTGGTGAGCCAATCTTTCCAAAACCTGATCGAGGAAGGGCATAGGAAAATGATCCTTCCGAGTGGCCTTGTTTAATTTTCTATAATCAATACACATCCTCCACCCAGTCACTGTTCGGGTGGGGATGAGCTCATTGTTTTCATTTCTTGTGACAGTGGTACCTCCTTTCTTGGGTACAACATGAACTGGGCTCACCCATGGTGAGTCCGATATCGGGTATATTATTCCAGCTGTAAGGAGTTTGATGATCTCACGACGGACCACTTCCTTCATATTCGGGTTTAATTTTCGTTGATGCTCGATTGTTGGATTATGGTCTTCCATCATGGGAATTCTGTGCATGCACAAAGCTTGACTGACCCCTGTGAGGTCACTCATTCTGTAGCCTATGGCTTTCTTGCTATCCTTTAATATTTCCAGAAGTTGCTCTTCTTGTTTGGTTGTTAAACCAGAGTTTATAATGACAGGACAAACTTTGAGATTGTCTAAAAACATATACTTCAGCCCTTCAGGTAGGGGCTTCATTTCAGGAGGTTCTGGTTTTTTACTGATTTCTTCTGGGGTTTCGGCAACCTTCAATTTTTCATTGGTAGCTTCAGGATTTCCCTTAGCAGAGTCGGGAGGTTCAGCGCAATCCTCATCTTGTTGGTCGGTATGTTCATCATTAAAAAGGTCATATAGAGAAGTTTCCAAAGGATCGCATGACTCGTGATATTCTTGAGTAAGTTGTGACATCTGCTCAACACAATCTATCAGATAGACTTCCTCCTGTATACTCGGTCTCCTCATGCTTTCAAAGACTTTGAACTCCAGAGTTTCTTTTCCTAACCTGAGCAGTAAGGTTCCGGCTTCAACATCGATAAGAGCTCTAGCAGTAGCGAGAAATGGGCGACCGAAGATAATAGGGTATTTGGTGTCTTCTTTTATGTCCATGATGACAAAATCACATGGGACATATGCGTCCTTGCCTACCTTGACCGGGATGTCTTCGAGAATTCCTAGCGGTCTTTTTACTGAATTGTCCGCAAGTTGGATTGTCATAGCAGTTGGAAGCAATTCTTCGAATCCTAATCTCTTGCATAGACTCAGCGGCATAATAGAAATACTTGCACCAAGATCTGCCAATCCTTTCTTACATGATGAATCACCAATGTGGCATGAGATTCCGAAGGATCCTGGATCTTTTTGTTTCTTCGGCATCTTGCTTAATATGATATCTGATGTAGTCACAGCCAATTTCACAGTTTCACACTCTTCCGTGATGTACTTCTTGGTGAGAAGCGACTTTAGATATTTGGTCCAGGCTGGTATCTCATTAAGAGCATCCAAGAATGGTATATCAACATGGAGCTTCTTCATAGCTTCTTTGAATTTGATGAATCTAGTATCAAACTTGGTTTCCCTCAGACGGGATGGGAAAGGGACACGAGGCTTATATACAGGAATTTCTGGTTCAGGAGTCTCTACTTTTTCATTGGTAGGTTTCTCAGAAATCCCCTTATCATTATTTCTCTCCTTCGGTTGCGGTTCTGATGTTGTTGAGTTTTGATCAGTCAAGGGTTCATTCTCCTCAGGGATATCCATAGTTGTTTTCGCTGGTGGATCCGAATAACTTTTCCCTGATCTTGTGGCGATAACCTTCAGCTGCTCCGGATGTTTCGGATTGTTCTCAGGTTGTCCAGCGAAGATCCCAGCTTGTGGCTTAATACTAGCAGCAAGTTGAGCTAGTTGAGTTTCAATAGCCTTCTGCTGGGCTTGTTGATTGGCTATCATCGTTTGTTGTGTTTGCAATAACTTCTCGATGGTAGATAGCTTGTCATCAGAAGGGATAGGTCCTGTTTGTCCCTGTTGTTGGTTCAAGTTTTGATACTGAGAGTTGTTCTGATAATTGTTATAGTTTCTGTTCTGAAAGTTTCCCTTAAAGTTTCCTTGATTCCCAAAGTTCTGTTGCTGATTAAACTGATACCCAGATGGGCCTCTTGGTTGATTATTTGGAACAAATTGATGTGAGTTCATAGCTCCTGAAGGATTTCCGTACTGGAAGCCTGGGTGATTCCTATTTTGATTTGGATTGTAAAAGTTCTGCCCAGGGTTGGTGTTAATAGCATTAAGGTTTTCCATCTGGCAACTATCTCCTTGTCCACAGGCATTGCTTAAAATGACATCATAGAGAACATTGCATGATAGTGTTGAATGGTCAGTGCCTTTGCACGCTTCACAAAACAAAGAAGTGGACTTGACTTGTTCTGGTTGCCTAGTTGGAGAATGTCCTCTTCCAATTGCAGCAAGGGATGATTCTATGTGATCTTGCTTTGCAACCAAGACTTTCAAAGTTTCAGCTATAGATTTGTATTCTGGGATAGCGTCAGCCATTGCTACCTTTAAAACTCCTTTACCAACGGATCTGCCCCAGTTGGCTTGGTTTTCTGCTCCCAGGGTGACAACTCTCCATGCGCTGTCGTAACTTTGCCGCATGAAGTTCCCTCCGGACGAGGAATCAAGGAACATCTTAACATCATCTTCCACACCCCTATAGAATATCTCGATCAGCTGATTCTTAGGAATTCCATGGTGTGGGCATTTTCGTAGGAGCTCCTTGTACCTATCCCAAGCTTCGGAAAGAGTTTCTCCTGGGACTTGAGTGAAATTTGTGATTCGTCCCCTGATTTCATATGTAAGGGACGGGGGGTAGAACTTTTCCAGAAAGGCGTTTTGAAGCTGCTCCCAGGTGGTGATAGGTACATCACTCTGTAGTGAGTTGTACCAACTAATGGCTTTGTCAGCCAGAGAGTACTTGAAGAGACGGAGTCGAATAGCATCATCAGAGACTCCATTTTGCTTCGTCATGGCACACAGGTCAATGAATCTGAGAAGATGACCTTGGCTGTCTTCAGCTTGTTTACCGTAGAATGGGTTGTTCTGAAGCAAGGTTATCCAATGTGCTCTAATCTCAAAGTTGGCAGCTTCGATGGGAGGAGGCTGCACCGGATGATATACATTTGCGGCCTTTGGGATAGAGAACTCTCTAAGATCCTTCTGAAGTTCCGCTGCCTGCGCTGCTGCTTGTGCTGCTAAGATCTCCTGTTGAACCGCAGCTCTAGCTTCTTGCATGAATCTTTCTCTCTGCGCATTGATGGCTTGAGCCACCCTACGGGCTACTTCTTCTTCTTGTGCCATTCTTGCTTGATTCTCTCGGATCTGACGATGGAAGGTTCTATCTATTTCGGGATCAAAGCTCGCAGTCAGTCTGAGACTATCCGAACGGTGCATGCACTAATCGTCTAAGAGCACCTGAAACTTGAAAAAGTTTGAAAGTGAGATCCTTGAAGTAGAATAAAGATCAAGTAGATGAGCGATAGTTTCAAAAAGAAAACAAAATCCTAGATTAGTCTTAAAAGAACTAGATTTGACTGACTGATTCCGTTGTCCCCGGCAACGGCGCCAGAATTTGATGTGGCTTTTGAATGCACTAACAAATTCACTCGGGGTTTATATCCCCGAGCTTTTACCAAAACCAAGTGCAACAATACCACCCGCAAGCGGACGGATCTTATCGCAGTATAGTTTAGGATCGAACCCAAAGGACAACGTTTTTAAGAATCCTTGTCAGTTAGATCTAGCTCAAGTAAAACTAATATTTAGAACAATAGGTTGATTTTGGTTTGATTAAACTAATTGCAAGAAAATAAACGTGGAATAAAAGATGGGTTTAGATTAATGATACGAAATCGCTGGGATGGTACCGGGTTTGACCACCGCTACACACACAATCATACTCTCTCGCGAACAATCCAGGCACGAAATAACACTCCAAGTAGAGCTGCTGCAGAACCCCCCTTACGGGCGTCAGGTCCGCGTAAGCGTCACCATAGGCAGTCGATTTCTCATCGCCATCCGGATCATACGTCTTACGGCTCTGAAGATACAGAAATCCACGAAAGCTGTGAACCCCCCTTTCGGGCGTTAGGCGCACAGAAGTGTCACCGAAAGTTAGGCGGACCGTCCCCTCGCGGATCATACACTTACGACCTCGATGAAATCCCATCCTATTTCTAATCCGGGAGTCAACCGCGCAAACCGCAAAGCAAACAAGCGACTATTGTACGTGTAAACATCGACGAAAAGCACGAAGATACAAAATCCAACTAAGGCTGTGAACCCCCCTTACGGGCGTCAGGCGCACACAAGTGTCACTGAAGGTTAGGCGGACCGTCCCCTCGCGGATCCTACACCTACTACCTCAAGGAATCCTATCGGAAGTTCTCGTCAAGGAGTCTAACATGCTAAACGACATTCATACCTATGCATTGAAGTTCTCGCAACATAGGGAGCACAAAGATGGAAACACGCACATAACCAACTCACAAGCTTAACGATAAACGACAAAATGAAGAGTTATATACATTGCCATGGAAAGTTTAACAAGAGAACATGGTTTGCATGGGCAGCGGGGCTAGTCCCCGCACCCCAGCGAAAGAGGACTACTCGCTCATGATGCGAGGTACAAGAAAGATAGAAGAAGAAGATAGATCCGCCATGAGCTCGGTGCAGAAGGTGGACGCAGCCCGGTGAAGAAGATGCGCTCTTTGCTCCGTCTTCTTCTCCTTCTTAGCCTCCTTGGACGCAACACCAGCTGTAGGTGGAGTGGAACTTGATCGGGATGGTGCTCTGGCAGCCTTTCGGCGTCCGGAACCGATGCCTCAAATGGGGACCCTGGGGGTCTATTTATAGTTTCAGATCTGACGCCAAACGGTCTGGAGACCGTTTGGGCGCCAAACGGTCTTGAGACCGTTTGGGCGCCAAACGGTCTTGAGACCGCTTGGGCACCAAACGGTCTTGAGACCGTTTGGGCGCCAAACGGTTTGGAGGTCGTTTGAGCGCCAAACGGTCTTGCTTTGATCGGTCTGGCTTTGGCATGGTCGCGCGGCTTTAGTTCTTCAATCGTTCCTTGCGCTCGCATCGAACGGTCTTAGGACCGCGCGGGACCAAACGGTCTTGGGACCGCACGACCAAACGGTCTTGGGACCGCGTGGGACCAAACGGTCTTGGGACCGCATGGGACCAAACGGTCTTGGGACCGCATGGGACCAAACGGTCTTGGGACCGCATGGGACCGAACGGTTTTGGGACCGCATGGGACCGAACGGTCTTGAGACCGTATGGGACCGCATGGGACCAAACGGTCTTGGGACCGCATGGGACCAAACGGTCTTGGGACCGCATGGGACCAAACGGTCTTGGGACCGCATGGACTTCTTAGGCAACTGGTTTCGTCTTGTTCTTTGTGTATTCCAGCAAACGATCTTGAGACCGCATGGATCCAAACGGTCTTGAGACCGTTTGCATGGAGTTGCCTGCTATAACTACATAAAATGAAAGATATTTAGTTAAAACCTTGATTATTGAATCACTTAGTAGTTTTGTGCATTATGATTCATATTAGGGTGAAAAGATATGGAAAAGATATTAAATTGTTCCAAAAAGGTAATTGAAAATTATGATGAGTATGCACTCATCAAGGGGGTTCTAATACAAATTCTATATACAATACAACATGACTGTATAACAAGATGACTCGATGATGGCTGCAGCTAACCTTGCAAGAACTATGTACTGAAATGAAAATAGTTCGAGATACAATACAAGTAATGTAGATGTAAGGGATGTATGCAAAGCAATGTTTTGAAATAAAATAAGAAATCTCATGTGCTTTCAACGACCACCGTTACTGATAAAAATGGCCAGATGTTTACATTGATAACACATCAAGATTTTCCCTAATAGTGGTTGTTGCGTATTAAAATAGAAGCAAACCCTAATCATCACCAACATGTTCAATCGTGTTTTGAAAACAAATTTTATATTTCAATCGTGTATTGCAAAGGTATTGACAACAACCCTCCCAAACAAATCATCACCAACCTAAATCGTCACCAACCTATTCAGAGGGGGTCGACAACGAGCAAGGGGTGCGGAATCGCCGGATTGTGCAACACCGCCGGAGAACCAGGGATGACCACCACTGGAGTTGAACCAGGGACGACAACTAGCTTTGGAGAACAACTGCTCCAAGAGGCGTAGGTGGATGTGAAGAACCTCGAAGCACAAGACGATGAATATGAAGGCACACAGACATTGATTGCCCTTGCTAGGGTTCGTCATATGCGTCGACAAGATGGGACGAGGTCAGGTGGACGGTTCAGATATGCGATAGCCAGGACAGGGCATGGGTACCTTGTTGCTTTTGCAGGATGTAGCCACCCCAGTAGACCGGCGGTCGTAGATGGTTGCATTGATTCACCACGCGACCGTTCCGCCCGACGACTGCCCTCCATGTGCGAGCTGCTCGAGGTAGCAGACCTCGCTTTAACTCCTCACAGACCAACAATAGCAGGTAGAGGGAGAGGTGCAACGATAGCGAAGGAGAGGGGTGGGAGGGAGAGGGATAAAGCGAGAGGGAGAGGGAGAGGCGTGAGAGGGAGAGGGAGGGGCGTGAGGGAGTCAGGGTCGGAGGGTGGTGTCAGGGTCGCTAATTCGGACTGGGATATGTAATCCCGCTTCTACCGGGATTGGGTTTTTTTTCAGATTATGAGATTCCGTTATCCCAAAACGGGGATCGGATGGAGTTGCCAACCAAACACAATTTTTGCCCAAACCGGTCCGGATTTGGTGACAGAGACCGATCGGTTATTCAAGCTTCCAAAAAAATAAAAATAAAATCAGAAAAAATCAGAAGAAAAAAGAAAGCTTCCAATCGCGGCGGCCGGTCTGTATCCATTAATTTCGCTTAGGCCAATACGTGACCGAAGTTCCAGATCGCCGCCACGCCATGGCAGTCGCCTTCTCCCGCCGGCTCTTCCTAAACGCCTCCACCGCCAAGGAAGCTACAATCCCCTTGCTCCTCCGACTTTACCGCTCCTTCTCGTCTTCCGATGCCGTCCCTGGCACCAAAACCCCACCACGCAAGGGCCGCCAAGCCGTGCGCCGCTTCCTCAAACTCCTTAACCCCGATACCTCCGCCGCACCCCGAGTACCTTCCGTCGCTCGCGCAGTCACGGCCCTCGCTGAGTCTCCAGAATCCATCTCCTCCGCAAACGCGGCCACACTCGTCTCCGCAGCCGACAACCCTCTCCTCGCCTTCGACTTCTATCGCTTCCTCAGGGCATCCGCCTCGTTCCGCCCGGAGCCGGACATCTTTGTCGCCCTGCTGCGCTGCCAGCTCCTTTCCATCTCACCGGTCGTCTTCCGCATCCGCTACTACCTCGAGGAGATGCGGAAGCGCGGGCTACGGATATCCCCGGCGGACCTCCGCGTGCTAGTGGGTCCACTCCTCCCCGCGAAAACTAGCCTGGTGCGGCAGTTCGTCGAGGAGGTGGATGACGTCTTTGGGCTTGACGCGAGGCTCCTCACTGAGCTGGTAGCCTTGTACGGTGAGAACGGGTTGGTCGAGGAAGTAACTGCGGTTGCCGAAAAGGCTAGAGCGGGAGGTACCTTGGACCCCGACTTGTACTGCAGCTTGATAGGTTCATACAGTGCCGCCGGCGAGGCTAAGTCCGCAATGAAGGTGTTCGTAGAAATGCGAGACAGAGAGCTCTCTGTCAGCCTAGCGGCTTACACGGACTTGTTAAGGGTGCTGTTGTGTGCAGGGTGGCTTCGGCTCTGTTCGGCTGTGCTCGAGGAGATGGTGAAAAGGCATGGTGGGTTAGTGGTGGAAGAGCGGTTGGGAGTGGATCTCATGAGAGCGTTTGCAGAGAAGGGCATGATCGCCGAAGCGGGGTTGTTTAAGAATGGGGTTTTGGAGGGAAAGAAAGCCTCGTCTAGTATAGGAGGAGGGCGATGAAAGAATAAGATGTCATTTTTTTGTCTCCTCAACTCGCCATTTTAGAATAGTGAATTATGCTTAGAAACCTTACAGTCAGCTTCGTTGATTGTTGTAGCGCTCGGCAAACCATTCTTTATATTGGCAGTTTTTAGTAATGCGATTACTTCAGATACGGTGTCTGTGGAAGACTAAAAATCAAATGTGGATAGCTAAAATAATCAGTACTTAAACACCAGATTAACAATCGGTAAATTTTTACATACTATTCACACTGACGTAATCATTAACCATTGTCGGTAGCCTAATCATTATGAGCACGTTTGGGGTTGGGATAAGGTCATCTTATCCCTTGAAAATACAATGTAAAAGTACTTTTTTTTTCAAACGAGATTTCTCTGGAAAGTTTTACTCACCATAACGAAGTTATGCATAAAGAAAAACTCTTTTACGTACATGCTAAACATGAAAAATATTCACTGCTAACTACTCAAAAATTCTAAACCTCAATCAGATTTCCAACTTAATAATGTGACCTATTTCTATGGATCTCCTATCGCATTGTTAAAAATGTCGTGGTGAAAATTTATTGCGGCAAAGATTATTAACTCTTGTATGAAATAGCATTATTTGTTTGGACTTGGATCTGTACTTTTCTAATAGCTAAACTCACGATAGTCTCACCCGCGCAAAGTTCAAGGACAGCGGGCGAAGGAATGTTTTCCATTATATCTAAAACCAATATGGCAGGCATATATGGTCTACAGCCGAGGGATTTTGGATTATGCGCTATTGTTGGCTGTTTAGAAGGGAGGCATGATGTAGTCTTTTGATAGCATGCGTTGTATCGACGCACATGAACGATTATTTATTAGTGTGTCGACAGTGATTAGGAAAGATGCATTAATTTTAATATCACCTCTTCAGTATTCTCTCTGGGGACTTGGGAGTTAGGTACTATCCACAAGACGATTTGGTCATCATGATTATATTACATACATACAAGATTGAATTTCCCACCATTACTAATTTTCACCACGATGATTGGCTAACATTTTTGCTACATTTTTATGTTGGCTTGGAAGGAGAAAGTGACTTTCATCTTTGTGTGTGTTCATTTTCACTTGTACTCCTTTTGCATAATCAAATAACATCTATAGTCTCGTCTAGAATTTGGTCCAGAAGAAATAGATGAGGTATTTATTTATCAACTTTTCGAGTTAGTGGGAGTAACAAAGTCCTACTGTGCTAGACTTCAATTTTACCTCAGTTAGATTTTTTGTTCTCAGTTATATGACTTTGCTAGGTATGGAAAATGTTGGTTGGATCATTAATCATGTAAAGACTTTTGATCACCATTACATACTCAAGATGAAGGAATCCCCATTGAAAAGTTGCTCAATACAGCATCGCTGGAGTGGGATCAAGGCAAAATCGTTCTATTAACATTTAATTTTGAGTTTTGGTGCTTCAATAGCCATGTTTCTTATTGATGTGGTTTATGCCATTGTTCTCTTCATCCCTAGTAGATGATGTATGGTTTATACAATGGCGGATACAGAAATCTGTAATGGGTGAGACCATAACCCAATGGACAATTTTTCCCTAATATTGTCGGTATGAAAATCTAGGACATAATAATAACTACGTGTGCAGAAAGTAGATTTGAACCACTTTTTTTTCTTCAAAAAGTTGGAGAATTATCTAACATATTACATGCCATTCAGAAAGGTTGGACTGCACAATTTGTTGTCCGTTGTTCTTCATTTTAGGCATATCTGTAAAGTGTTCATGATGAGTTATCAAGTATTTTTATTTTTATATATTACATAACTAAAAAGTAATTAAAAAATGAACGTCAACTTGGGACCATACTACGAAAAGATTACATAATGACCTCACCAAGCAATTATTTTGAAATTTTCTATTAAGTGAATAAGTACCTCTTGTGTGTAGGTATATTGTACTCGTTGCTTCTTTCTAATGGTGTGTATGAAAAATGAATCAGTTATAAAAGCGTCTTTATAATATTTAAATGCATAATTAGTAAGGCAATATTTCAATGAAAATAGCAAGACAATTGCTTTACCCATGAAACATGGGGCGATTCATATATATGTAAATAAAATATAGAGTGCATAAGAGGAAATTTTATATACATAAATATAGGTACCATACGAGGTTTAAAAAATAAGAAGTTAAGTTCTGGATGAAACATAACCGTTTGATAAAATTCAAGATTTCTAAAAATAACATAGACACTCCTATTCTTTCAAATTAAAATAATTAGGACCTTTATTGTCATTATTTATTAAGAAAAGGAGACTAATTAACAATTCTCTCTTCCTTGACCGCACAACTTTTTCTGTTTCATCTCTCTCTCCCTCTCTCTCCCCCTCCCCAAATTAGTACAAAACCAATATAACTATTTCATTCTACATGCTTAATTTTTTCATTTAGCTTTCCCATCCCCTCATCCTTCTATAATATCGTCACATCAATGCTCTCGTTCCCCATCTTTTTTTTTTCAGATTTTCACGCTCGGCCAATCGATTGTTGTTTTGATGTCTTATTTATTATCCTATTCTCTCCGATTCCCCGCTCTCCCACATTGTCTTCTCCATGCATTTTACTTTCCTTTTCTCTATTTCACATTTATGCATGTTGTAAACAGCACTTCTTTGTTCCATTTGATATTAGCCGTTCTCGTTTAGTAAACCGTCACGAGCAGTGATGGTCATGACTGTCTGTTACGGTTGAGAGACCACTCTGAAAATCAAGTAAGAGATCAAGGGATGCACCCGGACGCATCATGAATGGTGCAAACCATTAATGGCATTCCGTTTTGGGTGAGACCATTTCAGAAATCAACAAAGAAATCAACAGGCACAGCCGGGCGCGAGTGAGGCCATGGCCTCACCTGGCCTGGCTGTGGATCCGCCACTGGGTTTATAAGCAATGAAGTTGATCCGTTTACTCTCAAAAAATAGATAAATGATCATTTTAATATGAAGATCATCATTAAGTTTAGTCTAGTTGGCATACACATACGTGGACTGATAATACTATTCTATAGGTGACTAACAGGGGAAAATTATTGGAATACTACTCACTATATGCAATAGAATGGTTAGTTGGCATCATTCTTTGTGGAACAATGATGTATTTATTGGTGTAAGAGGTGGGTAGTAATCATACCATCAAAGAAATGCTACAACTGGCATTGCCACTTCGTGGATATCTGATCATTTCTTAATCATCTTGCAAGATGTTTATGGAAAAACTTTGGATCTCTTTGTAAATTTAGAGAAATTGAAACTTCATCATTTAAAAATATAACTTTGATTTCCATATATTTATTATATCATTGTAAACTAGAAAACCTAAGAAACAATTATACTTGAATCCAATTATGTGAATGTCACACATAGTTTCACGATAGAGAAAGAATATTCTAGCCATTCCATCTTGATCTTATTGGTTTTCCAATACTCGTTTTTCTTGATATGAGATGGTTTTAACCTATTTGAAACTTCAAAAAAAATCGTCCCCACCCTTACCAATTTTAATGTCACACTACAACAATTTCAAGATAACCCGGCACAATATCCCGGCATTTTAAAATGGATGCCGGGGAAAAAAGTTGCTTTATCCCCTCGAGTGAATAACCGAGCTGATTTGTAGCCTTACAATTTATTTAATACAAAACCTAGAGTTCCGTGGCATCCCCACTACTCCCACTCTTGTCACTTGTGCTACCCTATTTCCATGTCTCATAGGATTCCAACCCTTGCTCCAATGCTACCTTAGTTTCTTCCTCCCCCGCGATTCTCAATCCCTACACCATGAACTTCTTATTATGTTTCTCTTCCGCATACAAGTGTGATGTGTATTTCACCAAGTTGTGACTAGTGCATTTCGTTTGTCTAATTTTCTCCAACCATGACAAATATTTCTTGTCATGCAATATGTTTTCTTAATGTGTTGATATATCTTATAGCATACCTTTTATAGATACTTTGGAAGAACTAAGACTACAACTAGGTTTCTTCTTTTTGTTGGACATAAAACTAAATTCAGCAAAGTTTTATTTTCATATTGAACGTGTGTTCATGTTAGAGTATAAAAAGGTGTGGGCCGTAGTTGTATTGATCTTCATACTTATTTTTATAACTCATAGAAATAAGTTTGACATATTGGTATGTCCTAGGTTCTAGGATGTTATACTGAGTCAATCCGCACTAACTATTCAGAAATTTGTAGGAGTTGGGGTTATTGTTCCATGTCATAGTTATTTTAAACTAGTAAACACACATGTATCATGCACATGAGAAAGTTAGGTAGATATTATAGTAATTACTTTTTATGATTGACTTGGTAAAATATGGAACCTAATAGTTTGATTCAATATTTTTTTGGCCAACTTTGAATGAATAATTTTGAGTATTTTACACCAATAGTTGTGATAAACACAATTATATACATTAACAAAAACTAAAGTAATAAATTCATTGATTTTAGTTCATAATTGCTAATTTATCAATCATGTCTATATAACATTTTGATGCTTTTATATATGTGTATTTCAAACAAAAATGAAATGAAGTTTGTCTGAGAAGTATAGAGAAACATATATTTAACCCCTACGGTTAAGGTTACGATTTTTGAGGTCAGAATGTGGTTTGGCACTAGGACCATGTGGCTTCACCATGACCATTGCGGCCTAAGTGCACCAAAATCATGTTGGCAAGAATTGAGTGTGGTAGGATGGTTGTACTTTTTTAGATATCTTTGAGCTTGAGAGGTAAATTCCACAGCCATTGGCTTGTAAAACAAGGTGGGGGTATTTAAAATGACCATTTTGTTAAATAATGGTCATGCCAGTTGGGTCCTTGTACTCTTTTTTTTAAGTTATGCTTTGTTTCACCATAGACAGGGTGAATGTAGAACAATCGTGGTGCTTGTAGGATAAATCCATATTTTACTTGACTTGAATTATTTGACATCTTTTGCATCTTTAAGCCCAGTATGACTTGGGTTCATAATCAGTGTTCAATTGAGTCAACCTAGTCTCCTCCAAGTAGCAAAGAAGGATTTTGATCCTTGATACAATGATGCATATCAACAGACCTGTGTAACCTATCAAAACATCAAAAAATGCAATATGTTCAGTTAGATAGAATTAAATGTTAATTGGAAATGACATGCATTTTACAACCTCTTGAAGGAGTAACATCATATTTAAGACAAATGGAGACCAAAAACATGTCTCTATAAAAATCATGTACTTGGAAGTCCCATGACTTGAAACCAGTTATTTTAACAACATTTATCATGATTATATAACACCACACTATCAAATGAGCATAATAAAATGGAAATACATTCATTAATCGAATCAAAAGGCAATGCATCCCTATGACAATTATCAAATGTTTGACTTCTAGTACGTAAGGGCTAATTGTTGGATCTCGCATCTGACATCTTTGTAGAAGCACCCTCTCATCCTTGGTGGACCAATTGTAGGGTGATGAGAACTTCTATTGTCATAGGATGGTTTTCAGTTGCCTTCCTCCTCCATAAAACATGGTGGTGGAAACTATTTATGTACACAAACATTGTTATGTAATGTTGCATTTCATGTTCTTCTTTTTTTGTAAATGACTATTTGGCATATGAGAGCTATTTATTTCAACAATACACTAAACAATAGATAAAAATGCAAAATAAAAAGCTTGTGAATATAAATATATCATTGCCTTTTATAAAAATTACATTGTATACATTTTATGTGACATGTTAACATCTTAGATTATACCCTTTCCTATACCAACTTATCAACATACTACTTTTTCCACTAAGAGCGGGCAATGGCGACATTATTATCCCCATTCATATATTCCCTATATATTACCCCTTTTGTTATTCTCTTGCATTGTTAATTTCTTGTGCACTATAATAATTAATTTTTTATCATAATCATTGGATGTACGTAACAACCTAAACCCAGGTTAACATCAACCATAGATTTACATTACTTTTTATAACCAATCTCTTTCTCAGCTGATATAAAACTCAAATCTTGAGATGGAATCAATGTTGACACACTTAATCATAATTTGTATGATTAAGATGAATGTGAATGCATTAAGTAACTGGAAACCCCAATGTTGGGTAAAGAGATAATGAAAGCAAATAATGTGAATAGAAAACCCTAATTTTCATGATGTATAAAAGTATAAGTGTAACATTGATTGAATTGGGATATTATGTGGACTTAGTTGTTGAATCAATGCTTTAGTGTACCACTTTAATGTGATCCTTTGACCTAAATGAAATAAATAGTATATGTAACAAATATTGTTGACCTTGTTGATGATGAAAGTATTTTAACTTCATGAATATGCTTGTAAATGTAAAGAACCAAAGTACAATTAGGTGTACCGATATGTGAGCTTGGAACGCTTAGAATGTTGCTTTCTTAGAATTGGCCTATTTTATGCTAGAGTTGACCAATTTCAAAGCACAATATTGTCGCTTCAGGTGTTGCACAATTTTGAACTTTCAGATGGGCCAAGCAGGCATGAAGTCCGTGAATTGCTGACAAAATCAATCAATTTCATAATCCTAGATCCTAGGTTGTTTTCTACTTCACTTCTATGGATCGGCCGATGCAGTTCATTTAGGTTGAGAAATCAACTATTTTGAAGAAATCAGGTTGATTTGTTCAAACACAAAACTCCCAACTTTTTTGTTGTATTCTTCTACTCCACATCAAACAATGAAAATCATTGTTGGCTATAAAATCTACCCATATAAGAGGAAAGTTAGCGAATTTGTTGTATTCATGAGGCAAATATAAATACGTATATATACATATATATAATGATTGTTAAATTCTACTAAATAAACAATCTAACATTACAAATGTGTACTAAAATTTTATTAAAATCCAATATAAAAACATTTATTAGCTTTTTTAATTTTGAATTTATTCCCTTAATTGTTGATTGAACTCTAAAAGGTTTGTAACCAAATCATGAGGGTATGAACGAGTGTTTTTGAAAAATTTGTCAATGATGTAATGTCACTTTTAACTAATTTAAAGTTATAACCAACTCTTCAATAAATATTTTTTTCCAACTAGACTATCCCCATTTATCATGTTAATTTGGACTAGTAGAAATTAGTATTGCAAGAGAATGGGAGAGATACCCCTTTTCTATATTGTCATGTTATCTAATTAATAATGATTTTTTACAAGTCAATTTTTAATGTAACCATGATTCATGTATTAATGTCATATATTTAAATCTTATTTTATGTTTTTTCTTTCAAATTTTGCAATTTTCACTAGAATGCCTGGATATTACACAAACCTCACGATATCTCAATATCAAGTAATAAAAGACAAAGAAAATATATTTTAATTTTATCATTACTTCTTTATTTTTTTCATTTATTTTTATAAAAATAATAGTGCTTAAAAATACACCAGGTATAATCTTTTAATTGTGTTTGACAATTAGAATGTATTTTACATTTCAACATGAATCATATACAATATGGCATGTGCATGTGCACGTGTCTGCTTACTAGTGTGTGTGTATATATATATATATATATATATATATATATATATATATATATATATATATATATGTGTGTGTGTGTGTGTGTGTGTGTGTGTGTGTGTGTGTGTGTGTGTGTGTGTGTGTGTGTGTGTGTGTGTGTGTGTGTGTGTGTGTGTGTGTATGTGTGTATATGTGTGTGTATATATATGTATGTATATGTATATGTATATGTATATATATGTGTGTGTGTAAGTGTGTATATGCATGGGATTAAGAGAGGCATTCTCTCCCTCTATCCCATTCTCATGACAGAGATCAAACATCTGAGATGGTGGTAAATCAAGGCTGCAACTGGGGATTCAAACTCGGGTCCCTTTGTTAGGGACACCATGCTTGACCACTAGAGCCACTCCTTATTAGTTGTATATGTATATGTATATGTATATATATATATATATATGTGTGTGTGTGTGTGTGTGTGTGTGAGAGAGAGTGTTCTTTCTCTATCTAATCATTTCACTTTGTGAAAGTTGATTTTATTGGTATTAGAAGCTATCTATAGTGATTTTGAAAGATATAAGGTGATTCGAAGCTAAGCTCAAGCTTTTCTTGAAGATTTCAACCTAAATGATCTTGATTAGTTTGTTTTTCTTGGTTTTCATCTTCTTATTCCTCCTCTCTGTAGAGTTCACCCTTCTCTCAAGAATACAATTTGACCCTTCTTTTTCCTTCTTCCTCCCAAGTTAGATTTTCATGACAAGTGAGACTGATTTGAAGAAATATCTATCTCAAGTGTAGCTTCTTGATATATTTCACAATGGGGCTTGAAAGGCTATGGGTTTTGCACCAATTGTTTTTTAGGTGAAAAGATATACATGTTGTGATGATTTAATGCACTTTCATTTTCTAGGATGCCTGATCATGCTAAAAGCAAACCTTGACAACTAAAAGTTTTATGCTTGTAATTAATAAAGAGAAAATAAATCTGGAATTTTTTGTTTGGGATTGCTTTTTTTATGAGAAAACATATGAAATGCCTTCTAATATTGATAGAATATGTTTCTTATGTATGCATATGGTGGAATTTCCATGGAACTATGAAGCAAGGCTAAAGTTGAATTACTTCCATCCATAATTAATGAATATCATTCTTAAAGCTATGGGGAAAGGCTGAAATTACATTTCTCTAGCATTTTTAGTGAATGTTATGTTGATATGTGATTGTGATTACGTTTTTTAGGGAAATATATGCATGCATGATCAATGTGATGGTTTAATTGAATTACTCATTTCTGATGTTGGCTAGTATTGAAATCCTAGTTTCAGTAGTAAAAAGAGTCACTTGAATCTAAGTGGGACTCTTTGTGAATGAATAAATTAAGACAAGAAAGTTATCTAATAATGAAATTGAAATCCTAGTCATCTAGATGTGCCCTAAATGCATTAAGCCTCTCTCAATGTCTGTGATAGGGCGGTAGAATGAGTTTGTATTGCAATGGATTAATCTACAAGAATAAAACCTAGATTATGTTAGATATTGAGGACTAATTTGTAGAGATTTAGAGGGAACAAAGGTAGGAGTGAGACCCAAACTTTCTTTCTGAGTTTAGATATGAGGATTAGGGGATAGAAAACCGATTCAAACTATATCATGAGAATGATATGAAATGACAAATGTGACGATATGCTATGTTGCTTATGTCATATGATTGTAGTGAGCCCTAACCATGTACTAAGGTGTGGGAATGAGAGGTAGTGATGCTTAGTCTCGTACCTAGTCCTATGGAAAACATGGGTTGTGTTGGTTGTCTTGGGATGGCTGGCTAAAACTTAAGGCATTGATAATTAGTCGTGCACATGAGCATACAATGACAAATTCTACTTAAACATGTATAAGTCAAGTAATTTCAAAGTTAACGCAACAAAATGTAAAGCTAATTGTGCTGTTTGCTTCCTATGAATGATCTTTATGCATTCCAAGTAAAATGCTTAACATATTTTATTGCATGCCTTAATTATATTTGAATTATATATACCTTAATATGATAAAAGAGGATAAATTCATATTTTATTACTCTTATGATTATCCAGTTACTTAGACATTGGCTAATAAACAAGTGAATATGTTTAGGTCCAAAAAAACACTCGTGAACTCCTCAACCTAAATCATGATCTAAGCGACTTCAGTGCTAAGTGAAGTCTAGATGTTTGTGTTTGTAGTTGATATTGTACTAGAGTCTTTCAAGATGCCTTGTGGGTGTCTTTTGTATCTTTGTTTAAGACATGAATTTTGTAACATGATGTTCTCATGTACATATTCTATAACTTTCTTAGCATCCTATGATGGTAATTTCGTAAATGAATCTTATTGAGGATAATAATCATGTTATGTGAACATATGCTTATGTGAAAGTAAATTATGGCTTTGATCATAAGTGTCAATCTTCATTGCTTTAATACTCTTAAGTCCTCCACTACCAGTTACGTGTTATGTGTTGTTCACTTTAGGTATTCTAGGTTTAAAGTTTGTACTAACCTTCAGACCACCTCTAATAATCATTGTGTGATCAGTTATTAGGGGAGGCACTTGACACTTTTATTTGGAGATGGAATCATAGAAGGACATCTTATATTTATACAAAGAGTAAATGTATTCTAGTAAAAAAGTCTAAGTAGAATTGTTCAATTTCTACAAGTGGTGTGTGGTTAAATTTGTTATGCGACAAGTGGAGGGAGATATTTTTTACTAAAACCAAAGTAGTACAACTGACTTGGAACCATAACCTAGTATGTGCATCTTATGGAATAACATTATCATGTTTTTCTATATAATCTATAATGAATATATATTTCTAAAATTATTATTAATTATGAAATTTTAATGGTTTTAATTAAAAGTATATGTCTATCAACCTTCCACAATAACAACTGATCAGGGACTAAATGAGAATATATATGTACTCTTAACATTCGTATGATCTTATTTCTCCAAGTCATGTACTTGAAGACATATGCCATTGAGTAATATTATTCTCTAGACATTTATAATGTTACATCATTATCTCATAATTGGATTACACAGAATAAATTGGAAGCTTGCCTTTATTTATTAATCAAATCAATTATAAGGTATGCCATTACAATCGTCACATGATTGGCTCTTTGGGCATACATACCAACGTGATGGATCTTGGGAATTTCTAGGTTCGACTAAGTTTTCCCAGGACAAACTTGACTGACACCTCTGCATAAGAAATCCAAATATAAGATGTCAATCGAGCTTCATCTAGGATAAACTCGACCAACAATTCAAATTTGATTTGTCACATAGTGCTATCAGTCGAGTTTCCCAAAAGTAAATTCAACTGAATGAATTGTATGGAAAGTGCAAAAAAAGTGTTTCTAGCCATTGGAGTATTGCAAAACTCAGAAATAGATCCATTGCAACACCCCAAATGACAAGAATTCATGCTTAAGTGTTTCTACTAACTATTAAGCATCCCCAACTATAAATGGGACCCATTGGGCTTCATTACATGGTTAGCCAAGCACTACAAAGGTCCATATATTATATTTGAGTGCCTCTAAGAACCTCCTTCCACTATTAAGATTAATCACTTGCTACATCCATTAGAGTGAGCAGGAGATTTATAAGAGAGCTAGTCCTACATGTATATCTGGTGAGTCTCTCACTTCCTCCACCTCGAAATTTATCTTTCTACCATGAAGATTTAGGTTCTTTCTCTTGACCAAGAGATGTGAAGAACAAGAAGGGAAGGAGTCCCTTGATGAAATATTCTCCTTGGTGAAGGTGAAGTCAAAGGGGGAAGATCCAAGAAGAGTGGGTAATTTCTTTAAGGCAGAACACTTGTTGCAGGAGTGGATAAGTCATTGGTAAAGGAGAAATACTCATTGCAAAAGTGGGTAAGTCCTTGGTGAGGTTGAAGACTCTTGGTCTTGGATAGGTAACTCCTTTGTGAGGTTATTGGCTCCCTTTCCCTCAAAGGGAAGGTTGGATATCCTTGTCCCAGAAAAGGAAGGTCTTATTGTATCTCTTATAATGGATTATAAGGAATGTGCAATGGTTGCAAAATCCTAGAGGCTGACCTCTCTAGGTAATGGATGTACACTCTCCTAATTTGGAGTTTGGAACCACTGTATATAGCTTGTGCTCTTATTCTTATTCAATCTCTCTCATCCTTTCTATTTATTTTTAGTTGCACTCAAGTTCCATATTTGCAACCTTATCTCTTGAAGTAATTTGAAGTTCTAATGAATTTGGTTTAAGTGTTTATAGATATATTAACCCCCCTCTATGTAACATCCCTGACCTGGGTTATGAGTTAACCCTAGGTGTTTTGCCTAATTATGTAATTAAGATACTGATGATTATCTTTTTGCATGTAATTAAGTTCCTGAGGAACATACTTTTCCTTTTGTGTTCCTTTTAAACAATGTTGAATTGATTGTTTTGTAATACAGGGACCTATGTGCAATTTACCCAGTTAGAAGGGTTAACTTGAAATTTGCACATGTTGAGATGTTCCTCTGATGTTGAGACATCATAAGAATGATTATGGTAAAGTTTGAGGGATTTCCCAAGCTTGAGCACCAAGGTGCAGCTGTGGAAGCAATCCCTGTGCTTGAAACCCTAAATTGGAGTAAAGTGCAATTTACCCAATTTGAGGGGTGCAACTTGTAAAATACACTATCTAAAAATATCTTGTAAGACTCTTGTCATCATTTAGAGAAGAAATGATGAAGAAGTCACTTCAATTGAATAACCATATAATGAAAAACACCTTTATGATTGAATAATCAAGGTGTAAGTACTATAGCCTTTTATGTGTGTGCTTTAGTAATAGGTTGATCTTCATTGCCTTCATTTCTTGACCTTAGAAGAAGGTTGTCCTTAGAAATAAGAATAAGGGACGAGCAAAGAAGAAAGGAGGGACTTAGTTGAAAGTGAGGAAAACCTATGTGCCTATGTTGAAATTCCACCCCAAGTATATAAGCCCTTTTCCTCACTTAGCAAAGGAATGTTTCTTTCGTTTCCTTCACTGTTCCCCTTGCTCAAACCGACTAAGGAGAGCTCTGGAGCTCAGGAGGACGACCAGGGGAGTGCAAGGTAGGTTTGGATCCTTCCTTTTTCTTAAATTCTTGGATGAAACTCGAATTCAAGGTCAAATTCATGGCTAGCTCACTTAGCTCTATCTTTCTAGCCATCTCTTCTCAACTTTTCTTGGAGGATTCACCTTGTCCAACCTGTGGAGCTTCTAGGACGCCATTAAAGGCTTGGAGCTCGAAAGTTTGGAACTCAAGGAGAAAGCTTTAGGCGGGTTTTATAACTCTAAACCTATGCTTTGTTATATACATCTTTTCTATGCTTTTAGTTGCTAGTTCTTCTTCTTCCCTATCTTCCCTTGCTTCCTTGCAAGCAAATCCGTGAGGAACTGTTGCTTTTCTTGAGCTAGAAGATGAGGGCGTTATTTCCTATGCTTATCCACAGTTTTCCACTTTACCATACGACCTCAACCAAGACCGTATGGAGGTCTGGGGTCAAGTATAGTTGACCAATTGAAGGTACAAAGATACCAAATTACATTGCAATTAAGTATTGATGTAATGATCAACTCAATAAATCAAACCTTGATGAATTTTCACTAGAGTTCAAAGGATGGATGGGAAACTGGTCTCAAGACCGTTTGGAACTCATCCAAATGGTCTCAATACCGTTTAGTGACAACCCCAAGACCGTTTGGAGGTCTAGGGTTAAGGTAATTTGATCAATTGAGGGCCCAATTACAATGGGTTATTAAAATAATCAAATTGCTGATTTGTGACTTAATTAAGGTTCAACCCCTATCAAATCAATCTAGATTTTGATGAATTCTTGGGCAAACGGTCTCAAGACCGTTTGGAGTATATCCAAACGATCCCAAGACCGTTTGGGCCAAGTTTGAGCCCAATTGGAGGTCAATTGATGGGTTCAACTTCGATTTGATTCACATTGTTGAGTGTTGATGGTTGAACGTTTATAGACCTTAATTAAACCAACTCCAACCCTAATTGGATATCAATTGAGGATCAATTGAGTGACCAATTGGTTAAGGATAACCCTAATTGTCTCAATTGGTAAGTGGTTAGCAAGCTTGAGACCAATTGATGGCTTCAACATAGGAAACCCTAATCGAGTTTACCCTTTGAACCACCTTGGAGGTCCATACGATCTTGAGCTTTTGAGGTCATTCGACCTCAAGACCGTATAAGGTCATTCGACCTCAAGACCGTATAAGGTCATTCGACCTCAAGACCGTATAAGGTCATTCGACCTCAAGACCGTATAAGGTCATTCGACCTCAAGATCGAATGAGGGCATACGACCTCAAGATCGAATGAGGGCATTCGACCTCAAGATCGTATGAAGGTTGAAGGTGTGAAACCTATTGGAGACTTTTGAAGTTATGTCTGCCTAATGCCTTGAAGGCTTAAATGGTTTAATAGTTGTTCAACCTAAACCCTAATGATACCAAAAGATATTAAGGGTCAAGTGGTTAGTAAATTAAACCATGATGATGATCAATGTGTAATTTACCATAATACCCTTGAAAGGTTCAATTGAGTGAAACCTTATTCTAATCAAACCCTAATCACTTAATAGTGGTGATTTGGTCTATGTTAATCAAAGTGGACTTAACCCAACCTGATCTAGATTGGTGTTATCACCATCTATAAGTATGAGGAGAGAGAAAGTATCTTAAGAAAGAGAAAGTACCCTTTTATGATGGAAATTCAAGTAAAGTACCTTCAATACACATGAATGTGCATGATTAGGGTATGATCCACCTATGTGAGATCATGGAACCCTAATTATGATAAATGATGAATCTTAAACTAATCTGAGAGCATCAATGATGATGTTCCTCATACATGATGATGTTATGAGTTCAATTCACCATAATGTGAATAGTAAACCCTAATTCAAGGGTGATGACATGTGAATAGTAAACCCTAATTCAAGGGTGATGACATGCAATATGAGTAGCAAACTCTAATTGATGAGAATCAAAGAACTTAGCTCTTATGACAAGAGTGGAAAGTATATTCTTGTTTTGAATTACCTTTATCAGTTGAATTAACCATGCAGGTTCTGATATGAAGGTGATCATATCCAGGTATGAATGATGACACTATATTCATTGAAAGCATGTTGTTAGCTTTATGAATAGTAAAATATCTTGATGCCTTGTCAGTGGCATCCTATGTTTTAATGGGCTGTAAGAGCCATGAATACCATCAAGGTCATGCTTTAGAGATGACTTGTGATGAGTATACTGAGAAATGATGATTGATGTGAGTTAGGTTTGTTGCATTTAGTATTCTACTTTCATAGCTGTTATGATATTGTTATTGTTTGAAGAACAATGTATGATGTAAAAGAATACTGAATGTACCTAACTAATCAAGTGAAATGTAGAAGCCCTGATCATAGATCCATCATTGTCAGAGATCAAATGATGGTGAAATAGGTTTTCCTACGGGAACTCCTGGATCACATACTGTTGAGTATGTGGGGTATATGGATGTGTAGAACCTTACATCCTAGTGTAGGAATTTGATGTAGATGTATAATCTGTCAATCCTTCACTATAAAACTCATACCGTATCAGTGGATGGTAAACATGAAACCTCTTGATGACGAGGAAAACATAGATATCCGTATTAGTGAAGATAAACATGAAATCTCCTGATGACGAAGAGAGTACAGAACGCCATTGTAACTCTAAAATAGCAAAGGACCAGATTACCCTGGTGAGCTATAATAGTAGAGACACAAGATGTCCTACAAGTGATCCTCTTACTGACTGAGGAAGGTGAAGGTCATGAGAATTCGGCTCTTTCGATGACCTAGTATGATACTAAGGCACTTAACAGTGATTGGTTGGGGTATGAGTGGTAAACCTCATCTCCACAGGGCATAATAATAAGAATGTTTGAAAAACATAATCTACAGCGTAGTATACCTGTTAAAGGTAACTATGAGCTAATTGATTGATGTTACACTGTATAGTGCATATGTTCTTCATGCTTGATATATGTTGAGCTCTTGTATACAACTGTATCTGCTATTGAATACTTTGTAAGCTTTTACTGCTTAAGTTATTCTTTGATGTTATAATAAAGCTTCTAGCGGGGAGTTATAACTCTCGCTGGGACAATTATGTACAATTGTCTCACCCCGTAGACTTCAACTTTTTAGGTGGACGTCGAGGACGGAGGAACAAGTCTACAGGTGACCAGTCCCAGCAGCAGCAGCACCAGGAGCAGCAGTAAATCTCAGGTGGAGATTTAGCCTGCCATGTGGTGTAGTTAGAGTCAGTCCTATGTGTCCTCTGTACTCTCAGGTCTTGGAGTCTTTTGGTTATGAGTCCTTGAGATTTTGTATCTTGTTGTATATAATTACTCAAGAAATAATTATCATGAGATGTAAACAGTTTATCTCCTTTTATGAATGAAGCTTTATGGATTCAAGCTCTTGTCTCGAAAAGTTTTAATTTCCCGTGATTTTGTCTTCCGCTGTTAATCGATTCACTTCTGTGAATTTTAAATCGTGTTTATATCGTGGTTTGGAGATCAGAGCCCACAATTAGTGGTATCAGAGCTCTAGGTCCGTTGAGTCTACAGAGGCATAGGACTTAGGATGTCGAGTCTATCCTTAGTATCTCTTCCTTATCTAATAGAATCTTCTGCTCCTCAGGAGAAGAAGATACATAAGGATGGCAGAGCCACATGATGAGTATGTGGCAGAGAGTAGTGCTAGTGCACCTCGAGGCGGTGCAAGGGTTCCAGAAATAGAACATCCTGCACCTGAGCCACCCTAGTTTGACCCAGCTGATATGGGTAACCCAGCAGTTCAAACGATGTTTGGGAAGTTTATGACTGCCATGACACACATCACCGACAGGATGCCCATGCCTGCACCTAGGGCACCTGCCCAGCCCGAAGGACAAGGTATCGGTAAGACGTTCGAGCGACTTCGTCATGTCGGAGCTACCAAATACTTTGGGACTGCTGACCCTGCAGATGTTGATCTGTGGTTAACAGAGTTGGAGAAGGCTTTCAGGATTCTTATTATCCCGGAGGCTGAGAAGGTTAGACATGCTGTCTATCTTCTCAAGGGCAGTGTTGGTCACTGGTGGAACATGGAAGAGCAGAAGAGACCTGGAATAGAGTTCTCGTGGGAAGAGTTTCATCGGGAATTTATCAATAGATATTTTCCAAAGACCTTCCTAGATGAGAAGATCTCTCAGTTTGAGAGATTGAGGCAGGGCATGACGAACATTAGCGAGTATGAAGCTAAGTTCATGGAATTGCTGCGGTTCTGTCCGCACATGGCTGCCACAGATGAGGAAAGAATCAGGAGATTCGAGAAGGGTTTGAATGCGGATATGTCAACCCCCGTGTCTGCCTTAGAAAACCGAGAGAGATTCTCTACCTTCGTTGAGTCAGTCCGAAGGATAGAGAGATCTGTGGTTGAGAAGAGGCAAACCCAGAAAAGATATCCACAGTTCCAGGGTTCTTCATCTAGGGATTTCAAGAAACCTAGATTCTCTGTACCTAACCTTCCACCACCCAGATCGAGTTCTCAAACTCAATGGTCACCAAGCAGAGGTAGAGGACGGAGTCAACCGCTTCAAGGGGCTCATAGTTCTGCATCGATGTCAGTTACTGGACCACCCCGACCACAACAACAGGAGAGGAGATGCTACAACTGTGGTAAGGTGGGACACTTGATGAAGGATTTCCGTTCTAGGCCTGTCAGTATGACACAGCCTCCGAGACAGAATCAATAAGGATCTCAGAGAATGCAATCTCAAGGAGCAGCTCGAGGATGTGGACAAGCGTCTCAAGCTGGATCATCAGCACCACCTCAACACCAGGCGACAGCGAGGTTCTATACTATGAACCCACCAGATGCAGTGGTCAATCCACGGGTAGTGGCAGGTCAGATCGAACTTTTATATCCTGATATGTCTACATCATGTGTTGTATCTGTTCTGATTGACCCGGGTGCTACGCACTCTTTCATCACTCATAGAGTGATTCGTAACTGCAATGTGACTGTTAGTCATAGGGCAGATAGTTTGTTGTTGGAGACTCCGTTGAGTGGGTCTGCCGTTTTGCAGGAGGTATGCTCTCCCTGCATCCTCTTCTTTTCTGACCATCGCATTCAAGTGGATCTTATACCGCTTGATATGCAAGGTTTTGATATAATCCTCGGGATGGATACCTTAGAGAGGTATAGAGTTGTCTTGGATTGTGAGTCCAAGTTGGCTGTGTTTGCTGATGAAAGCAACACATGGATCTTTCAAGGTGAAAGAAAGATTATGCCCACCTGTCTTGTGTCAGATATGGTTGCTGATAAGCTGTTGAGGCAAGGATGTTATGCATTATTGGCCCATGTGGTAGATGTTACCAAGGAAAGTTCCAATCCTGCCGAAGTTCCCATAGTCAGGGAATTCGAGGATGTGTTTCCTGAAGAACTTCCTGGTATACCACCACTTCGGGAGATTGATTTTGAAATCAATCTGATCCCAGATACGAAACCCATAGCCCAGACTCTGTATAGGATGGCGCCTGCCGAGATGGAAGAACTCAAGAAACAGCTTCAAGAGTTACTTGAGAAGGGTTTTATCCAACCGAGCACTTCACCTTGGGGTGCTCCGATCTTGTTTGTTAAAAAGAAAGATGGGTCAATGTGGTTGTGCATTGACTATAGACAACTCAATAAAGTAACAATAAAGAACAAGTACCCTCTACCGAGGATTGACGATCTCTTTGACCAGTTGTGTGGTGCAACAGTCTTTTCAAAGATAGACTTGAGGTCTGGATATCATCAACTTCGTGTTAAGGATAGTGACATATCCAAGTCTGCCTTTAGGACAAGGTATGGTCACTATGAGTTCACAGTTATGTCGTTTGGACTAACCAATGCACCAGCTGCATTTATGGAACTCATGAATAGAGTTTTCCGACCTTTCCTTGATCAGTGTGTTGTCGTCTTCATAGATGACATTCTGATCTATAGTAAGGATGCTCAGCAGCATGAGCAGCATCTTCGCCAAGCTTTGACCTTGCTAAGAGAACACAAGATGTATGCTAAGTTTAGCAAGTGTGAGTTCTGGCTGCCGGAGGTATCTTTTCTAGGACATGTGATATCTGCCTCGGGAATTCGTGTTGACCCTACAAAGGTAGAATATGTTCTATAGTGGGAACAACCGAAGACACCGACGGAGATTCGAAGTTTCTTGGGGTTAGTTGGCTATTATCGAAGGTTCATTAAGAACTTTAGTTCTATAGCCTTACCCTTGACCAAGTTAACCCGGAAAGATATTCCTTTTTCTTGGAGTGATAAGTGTCAACAGTCTTTCCAGTTGTTGAAGGAGAGGTTGACAAGTGCACCTGTGCTTGTGCTACCTGAACAAGGAAAAGGATATGTAGTCTTCTGTGATGCCTCCAAGAATGGACTTGGATGTGTGTTGATGCAGGATAAACAAGTGATTTCTTTTGCTTCTCGACAGCTTAAGAAACATGAGGAGAATTATCCGACACACGATCTGGAGTTAGCTGATGTGGTTCATGCCTTGAAGATCTGGAGGCATTATCTCTACGGAGAGACATTCCAGATTTTCACAGACCACAAGAACCTTAAGTATATCTTCTCTCAGCATGAGCTTAACATGAGACAAAGTCGCTGGATGGAGTTAATCAAGGACTATGATTGTACAATTGATTACCATCCGGGCAAGGCCAATGTTGTTGCAGATGCCTTGAGTAGGAAATCAGCAACATCAACCATGGATAGAGCACAACTAAACTCTTTAGTGTGCTCTAAGAGAGATATGATTATCTCTTTAAGGCAAGACAATGTACAGTTGAAGGTGTCATTGTTAGCCGGGTTGTTGGCTGAGATGCATATTAAACCTACCCTAAGAGAGAAGATTAAGGAAGCACAACAAGATGATGCTGCAGTTCAGCAGATCAGATCAGAGTATGGAAATGAGAAGCAAGATGGTTTCCATGACTCGGATGATCATGTAGCTTGTTATCATGAGAGGATGATAGTGCCAGATGTGGATAACTTAAGGAAGTTAGTCCTGGAAGAAGCTCATTCTTCGATGTATGCTATGCATCCAGGGAGCACCAAGATGTATCGTAATTTAAAGGAACTGTATTGGTGGCGTGGAATGAAGAAGGATGTTGCAGAGTTTGTTCTGAGGTGTCCTGTGTGTCAGCAAGTTAAAGCTGAACACCAGAAGCCTGCAGGAACAATGCAACCTTTACCCATACCACAGTGGAAGTGGGACCATGTGACCATGGACTTCGTTGTTGGCCTACCCAGGACAAACAAAGGACATGATTCCATTTGGGTAGTTGTAGATAGGTTGACAAAGACAGTGCATTTCTTACCTGTCAAAACAACCTATTCTGCTGAAAGGTTATCACAGTTGTATGTACAAGAGATAGTGTGTTTGCACGGAGTTCCTGTCATAATAGTTTCTAACAGAGGTCCTCAGTTTACAAGTCATTTTTGGGAACAGTTACACAGAGCCTTAGGCACCAAACTAAGGTTTAGTACGGCCTTTTATCCGCAGACTTATGGACAGTCGGAAAGAACTATACAAACCTTAAAAGACCTGTTGAGAGCATGTGTTCTCCAGTTTACCGGAAGTTGGGATCTACACCTAAGCTTGATAGAGTTTGCCTATAACAATAGCTATCAACATAGTATTGATATGGCACCTTATGAAGCCTTGTATGGTAGACGTTGTAGATCACCTTTGTGTTGGTTTGAGACTGGTGAGCATCAGTTGTTAGGTCCTGATCTTGTGCAGCAGACCACAGAGAAGATTAAAGTAATACAACAACAAATTAAGACTGCACATGATAGGCAGAAATCTTATGCTGACAAACGTCGTAGACCCTTAGAATTCCAGGTTGGAGACAGAGTGTATCTCAAGGTCTCGCCTTGGAAAGGAGTCCTTCGTTTTGGAAGGAAAGGGAAGTTAGCTCCTAGATTTATGGGGCCTTATCCAATCATTGAACAGATTGGACAAGTAGCCTATAAACTAGAGCTGCCACCAGAGTTACAGAGGTTACATCCTGTGTTTCACATTTCTATGCTAAAGAAATGTCACCCCGATACTTAGTCAATTCTACAACCTATGGAGGTAGAATTGAATGATGATATATCTTATGAGGAAGGACCGGTGTCAATCCTTGATAACAGAATTAAAAAGTTAAAGAAGAAAGATATAAGCCTTGTGAAAGTCCTCTGGAACCACCATGGTATTGAAGAAGCCACTTGGGAACTAGAGGATGAGATGAGAAGGAAGTATCCTGCCCTTTTCTCTTAATATGTTTTATCAATTTCGGGGACGAAATCCTTGTAAGGGGTGGATAATTTGTAACATCCCTGACCTGGGTTATGAGTTAACCCTAGGTGTTTTGCCTAATTATGTAATTAAGATACTGATGATTATCTTTTTGCATGTAATTAAGTTCCTGAGGAACATACTTTTCCTTTTGTGTTCCTTTTAAACAATGTTGAATTGATTGTTTTGTAATACAGGGACCTATGTGCAATTTACCCAGTTAGAAGGGTTAACTTGCAATTTGCACATGTTGAGATGTTCCTCTGATGTTGAGACATCATAATAATGATTATGGTAAAGTTTGAGGGATTTCCCAAGCTTGAGCACCAGGGTGCAGCTGTGGAAGCAATCCCTGTGCTTGAAACCCTAAATTGGAGTAAAGTGCAATTTACCCAATTTGAGGGGTGCAACTTGTAAAATACACTATCTAAAAATATCTTGTAAGACTCTTGTCATCATTTAGAGAAGAAATGATGAATAAGTCACTTCAATTGAATAATCATATAATGAAAAACACCTTTATGATTGAATAATCAAGGTGTAAGTACTATAGCCTTTTATGTGTGTGCTTTAGTAATAGGTTGATCTTCTTTGCCTTCATTTCTTGACCTTAGAAGAAGGTTGTCCTTAGAAATAAGAAGAAGGGACGAGCAAAGAAGAAAGGAGGGACTTAGTTGAAAGTGAGGAAAACCTATGTACCTATGTTGAAATTCCACCCCAAGTATATAAGCCCTTTTCCTCACTTAGCAAAGGAATGTTTCTTTCATTTCCTTCACTGTTCCCCTTGCTCAAACAGACTAAGGAGAGCTCTGCAGCTCAGGAGGACGACCAGGGGAGTGCAAGGTAGGTTTGGATCCTTCCTTTTTCTTAAATTCTTGGATGAAACTCGAATTCAAGGTCAAATTCATGGCTAGCTCACTTAGCTCTATCTTTCTAGCCATCTCTTCTCAACTTTTCTTGGAGGATTCACCTTGGCCGACCTATGGAGCTTCTAGGACGCCATTAAAGGCTTGGATCTCGAAAGTTTGGAACTCAAGTTGCAAGCTTTAGGAGGGTTTTATAACTCTAAACCTATGCTTTGTTATATACATCTTTTCTATGCTTTTAGTTGCTAGTTCTTCTTCTTCCCTATCTTCCCTTGCTTCCTTGCAAGCAAATCCGTGAGGAACTGTTGCTTTTCTTGAGCTAGAAGATGAGGGCGTTATTTCCTATGCTTATCCACAGTTTTCCACTTTACCATACGACCTCAACCAATTGCCCATACGGTTTACAAAACCGTTTGGTGGGCAAACGGTTTCAAGGTCGTATGAAGGCATACGGTCTCAAGACCGTATGGCCACGTTGACCAAGCGTGGACCGTATGGGAATCCTGTTCATAATTATGAAGGTTAATCACCCACAAAATTTGAGAGGTTAACTCCAAAGGAATCGTGAGATATAGGCAAAACAATTAGCAAATTCAATTGAATTTAGTTCTGATTTTTCAATCTGCTTAATTTGCCCTTTTTGGGAAAACGGTCTCAAGACCGTATAAGATGGTTGACTAAGCGTTGACCGTATGAGATTACTGTTCATAATGATGTTAATTAATAACTCACCAAATTTGATGGACTAATTCCAAACGAGTTAAGAGTTGAAGGTTGATTACTAGGGCAAACCCTAATTGAAATCAGTGCTGAAATCACAATGAGCTAATTTGAGATTTTGGGTTGATTAGCCCAAACGGTCTCAAGACCGTTTGGGGAATCATCCAAACGGTCGGGATCACCCAAGACCGTATGGAGGTCTGGGGTCAAGTATAGTTGACCAATTGAAGGTACAAAGATACCAAATTACATTGCAATTAAGTATTGATGTAATGATCAATTCAATAAATCAAACCTTGATGAATTTTCACTAGAGTTCAAAGGATGGATGGGCAAACGGTCTCAAGACCATTTAGTGACAACCCCAAGACCGTTTGGAGGTCTAGGGTTAAGGTAATTTGATCAATTGAGGGCCCAATTACAATGGGTTATTAAAATAATCAAATTGCTGATTTGTGACTTAATTAAGGTTCAACCCCTATCAAATCAATCTAGATTTTGATGAATTCTTGGGCAAACGGTCTCAAGACCGTTTGGAGTATATCCAAATGATCCCAAGACCGTTTGGGCCAAGTTTGAGCCCAATTGGAGGTCAATTGATGGGTTCAACTTCGATTTGATTCACATTGTTGAGTGTTGATGGTTGAACGTTTATAGACCTTAATTAAACCAAATCCAACCCTAATTGGATATCAATTGAGGATCAATTGAGTGACCAATTGGTTAAGGATAACCCTAATTGTCTCAATTGGTAAGTGGTTAGCAAGCTTGAGACCAATTGATGGCTTCAACATAGGAAAACCTAATCGAGTTTACCCTTTGAACCGCCTTGGAGGTCCATACGATCTTGAGCTTTTGAGGTCATTCGACCTCAAGACCGTATAAGGTCATTCGACCTCAAGACCGTATAAGGTCATTTGACCTCAAGACCGTATAATGTCATTCGACCTCAAGACCGTATAAGGTCATTCGACCTCAAGACCGTATAAGGTCATTCGACCTCAAGACCGTATAAGGTCATTCGACCTCAAGACCGTATAAGGTCATTCGACCTCAAGACCGTACAAGGTCATTCGACCTCAAGATCGAATGAGGGCATACGACCTCAAGATCGAATGAGGGAATTCTACCTCAAGATCGTATGAAGGTTGAAGGTGTGAAACCTATTGGAGACTTTTGAAGTTATGTCTGCCTAATGCCTTGAAGGCTTAAATGGTTTAATAGTTGTTCAACCTAAACCCTAATGATACCAAAAGACATTAAGGGTCAAGTGGTTAGTAAATTAAACCATGATGATGATCAATGTGTAATTTACCATAATACCCTTGAAAGGTTCAATTGAGTGAAACCTTATTCTAATCAAACCCTAATCACTTAATAGTGGTGATTTGGTCTATGTTAATCAAAGTGGACTTAACCCAACCTGATCTAGATTGGTGTTATCACCATCTACAAGTATGAGGAGAGAGAAAGTATCTTAAGAAAGAGAAAGTACCCTTTTATGATGGAAATTCAAGTAAAGTACCTTCAATACACATGAATGTGCATGATTAGGGTATGATCCACCTATGTGAGATCATGGAACCCTAATTATGATAAATGATGAATCTTAAACTAATCTGAGAGCATCAATGATGATGTTCCTCATACATGATGATGTTATGAGTTCAATTCACCATAATGTGAATAGTAAACTCTAATTCAAGGGTGATGACATGTGAATAGTAAACCCTAATTCAAGGGTGATTACATGCAATATGAGTAGCAAACTCTAATTGATGAGAATCAGAGAACTTAGCTCTTATGACAAGAGTGGAAAGTATATTCTTGTTTTGAATTACCTTTATTAGTTGAATTAACCATGCAAGTTCTGATATGAAGGTGATCATATCCAGGTATGAATGATGATACTATATTCATTGAAAGCATGTTGTTAGCTTTATGAATAGTAAAATATCTTGATGCCTTGTCAGTGGCATCCTATGTTTTAATGGGCTGTAAGAGCCATGAATACCATCAAGGTCATGCTTTAGAGATGACTTGTGATGAGTATACTGAGAAATGATGATTGATGTGAGTTAGGTTTGTTGCATTTAGTATTCTACTTTCATAGCTGTTATGATACTGTTATTGTTTGAAGAACAATGTATGATGTAAAAGAATATTGAATGTACCTAACTAATCAAGTGAAATGTAGAAGCCCTGATCATAGATCCATCATTGTCAGAGATCAAATGATGGTGAAACAGGTTTTCCTACGGGAACTCCTGGATCACATACTGTTGAGTATGTGGGGTATATGGATGTGTAGAACCTTACATCCTAGTGTAGGAATTTGATGTAGATGTATAATTCGTCAATCCTTCACTACAAAACTCATACCGTATCAGTGGATGGTAAACATGAAACCTCCTGATGACGAGGAAAACATAGATATTCGTATCAGTGAAGATAAACATGAAATCTCCTGATGACGAAGAGAGTACAGAACGCCATTGTAAATCTAAAATAGCGAAGGACCAGATTACCCTGGTGAGCTATAATAGTAGAGACACAAGATGTCCTACAAGTGATCCTCTTACTGTCTGAGGAAGGTGAAGGTCATGAGAATCCGGCTCTTTCGATGACCTAGTATGATACTAAGGCACTTAACAGTGATTGGTTGGGGTATGAGTGGTAAACCTCATCTCCACAGGGCATAATAATAAGAATGTTTGAAAAACATAATCTACAGCGTAGTATACCTGTTAAAGGTAACTATGAGCTAATTGATTGATGTTACATTGTATAGTGCATATGTTCTTCATGCTTGATATATGTTGAGCTCTTGTATACAACTGTATCTGCTATTGAATACTTTGTAAGCTTTTACTGCTTAAGTTATTCTTTGATGTTATAATAAAGCTTCTGGCGGAGAGTTATAACTCTCACTGGGACAATTATGTACAATTGTCTCACCCCGTAGACTTCAACTTTTTAGGTGGACGTCGAGGACGGAGGAACAGGTCTACAGGTGACCAGTCCCAGCAGCAGCAGCACCAGGAGCAGCAGTAAATCTCAGGTGGATATTTAGCCTGCCATGTGGTGTAGTTAGAGTCAGTCCTATGTGTCCTCTGTACTCTCAGGTCTTGGAGTCTTTTGGTTATGAGTTCTTGAGATTTTGTATCTTGTTGTATATAATTACTCAAGAAGTAATTATCATGAGATGTAAACAGTTTATCTCATTTTATGAATGAAGCTTTATGGATTCAAGCTCTTGTCTCGAAAAGTTTTAATTTCCCGTGATTTTGTCTTCCGCTGTTAATCGATTCGCTTCCGCGAAGTTTAAATTGTGTTTATATCGTGGTTTGGAGATCAGAGCCCACACTCTAGATCACATCCCCATAGATCCAACATGATTAAGATTGGAGGGTAAAATTAGGAAATGAAATATGTCAAGGGAATACATTCATCATCTATTATGAAATTGGATTTAATGTGATTCATGAATTTCATCACAAGAATGTGATGTTTTGGTTTATATTGGTGTGGATTTGTTATAAAATATAAGGAGGTTTGAGAACTTTAATAGAGAGTTCAATGGAAGTATAATATTTTCTTAAATAGAAAAACAAATTTCATTTTTAGATAAGTTAGAAATTTTGTTAATTAATAATTCGATACATATTGAATTTCGAAAGTATGGGTATTTTATTATGAATGATTTGTCTATTATGAGTAGATGTCACAAAAAAAACTGATCTTGTTTCCTTAATTAAGTAATATATGGAAGGAGGCATTGGTCTTATTTTTTCAAAAAAATTCTTGAAGTCAGGGTTTCCAAAATCATTGAATCAATGTGTGATTCTGATGAGATCATTGATGCATCACCACACTTGTTGTTACAAAACAATCTAATCGATACACTCTATATAAAAGATCTGAAAGTGGATGGACTCGGGATGTAGTATAGGACTTTGGCAAGTTGGGTTTGAATCCATGGAGAGAGACAAAGAGAGAGAACACACTAGATATAAGTTTGTTTGTATTGGGTTGCTAAAGTAGAGTGTAGGGTTTCCAAGCCTTGGTTCGGGGTTGTTCTAAGTGGGTATGCAATTAAAAGGAGCAAGAATCAAACCTAGATTAACCTTACATAATTAAGTCTAAATAATAAGCTAAGAGAGTGATTACACTAAAGTAATAAAGTAGAGATAAGAGAGGGAAATTAGCTAACTAGACCAGTAAGAGCAATCCTAATTGACAACTAAGAGAAATTATAACTAAGAAAACTGAAATGACTAAGCAATTTACCAACTAAAACTACAAGGACAATCACTACAGAAAAATAAAATATCTAGAAAATACTAACCAAGCATAAGTAAGTAATTAACTACTTTAGTAAGAGAAACTAGCTAACACTAGAGAAAATTTTGGGGTTTAACAAGAAATTGACTGTAGTGGGTCGTTTTTGGGTATGTAACTAACAACTAAGATATCAGTCATATCCTTGCGAACATATTAAACATGTATGACATCAAACCAAACAACCTATCACCTCCTATCCAACCTTATGAGGATCAATTGACTAGGGAATATTTAATTCCAATCAAGACATCCCTAATGCAGGTTTCAAGTAGTGATTCTCCTAATACACTTAGTGGAGAATAGTGGAGTACGGGTCGTAGTAGAAGGGTATTTAACCTCCTATTACCCCATCCAACCACTTATGATGATCTTTGATAAGTACATATGGAGAATCAAACCTAGATGTATAGATTCCTCACACCTAGGATTAGTGGAGTAGAGGGATAGGTGGGTAAAGAGGGAAACTACCTAAGGATCCACTAGTTGGGTTTAGGAGTTTTTCCTCTTCTGGCCTCCTATTTTCTCTTCTCTATACCTTAGGTGTTTTCTTACATATATCACCAAATAAAGACATAGGAATCCAGAATAAGAAAGAGAATAGTAGATTCCAACAAAATCAAAGTGTATTGCATTAATTATTTCCCAACATGGTATCATGGTTTCATACTTTCCCCTAAATAATGCACTAAAGAGGCTTAGCTACTCATAGTACAAGAAAGTGCAAAAAGGAACAAGAAAGATATATAATTATTCATGGAGCTCGAAGTAGAAGTCTTCTTCTCCTACAACAACAAGGTTGAGGTTGACCTCCTCCCTCCTATAAGGTGGAATGGCGTGGGAATTTAAAAAGGAAAGGAAAAAATGCTATAATACTAGAATTTTGTGAGTAGGAGAGGAGTAAAGGAAGTGGGAGAGGGTAGGAGGCACCCAATGGATGGAAATGAATGTAAGTGGAAACTAACCTGTGACAACCAACCACTACTAATGTATATATAGTGGCCTAGAAAGCCTAGGTTTAAGTGGGGATAATAATGATAAAAGTAATGGGCATCACTAGGTTATGTGTATAGTTGACCGGTTTGGGTACTATGGTCGTGGTGGGTTGGCGAAGGATAATTGTGGCATGTAGGAACATTCGTGACGAAAGTGTCAAAATGTAAGGGGAATATGGAGAAATGGGGTTTGGTGGCACGACTGTGGTGGTCACCATGTTTGTGGTTGTGTGAAGGTAGAACAACCTGGTGGTGACCACGACCATGGTGGATGGAGGAGGAGTTGATTGTGGCCATGAAAATGGTTGTCTTGACAGTATTGCACCATGGCTATTTTCACAGTCGTTTTGAGGGCTTTCTTGTTCACTTTGATGTTGAACTTGACCATCCATGGTTCTTTTTTCTCAAATTTTATTCTTGGTCACTTGGGGTAGGTTTAGAGTGATCTTGGCCTCACTTTGGACTCCTTGATGTATGGGAAAGCTCTAAGATCAACCTCATACTCTACCTTTCATCAGTTAGTGACCAAAGTACATGTAAATAATGCAAAAAGTGTCCATAAGTGTAGTTGATAATGAAACCATTTATTGAGGAATAAAGATCCCTTATATAACATATAGATATCAATATATGATAAAAAGACACAATATATAGACCCAATTAAGGTTTCCATCACCACCCCTAGCTTAAAACATACTTGTTCTCACATATGCTCCAACAAAATCTCTCATTCAATTTAATAAAATAACAAATGGAAAATGCATTCAATTGGATAGTTATTAACTTAATAAGATCCATTATGACTATATACATTCCACCTCTCTCTTTCTACTTTCATAAAAATATTGAAATAAAAGTATCAATGATACATAGTTGATACTTTTGATATAGGGCATCAAAGACTCATCAAGCAATATGGCAGTCATATAGCTCAGAGTAAACTATTTTGTAGTGAGAGTGACCAATGTGGTCAAGAGCATATTTTCACTTGCATGCATTCAATCTTATAGTCCAAACCGACTTGGATATGTCAAGGGTATGGGGGCTAGGGTTAATTTTCCTATCCCGATGGAGAGAAAAATGAAGGGGTTTGTGTAATGATATTGGGGTAATATGATATGAGAGAATCCATCTTTTCTCTTCCTTTTTATTCTAGTGCTATCCCATAGGAGCACCATTATTTTCTTTTTAGTATTTCTTTTTCTTTTGCCCTTTGTGTAGGTAGGGCATATGGTGGTAAGAGGAAGCATATGGGCCGCCGCCTCCAAGGTTTTGTATGGTGTATAAGCCTTACTATTTTTTTGTCCTTTATGCATCTTTTCATGAGGTAGAGAGGTAATAAGTGGTTAAAGAATAGTTGATCAAGAGAGGGGTCATTACTATGGGTCTTCATGTAAGACTTCATGCATGAAAATTACTTCAACACTTCACATAGGACAAAAAAAACCCCACAATGAATGCATTAATACAACCAATAACATTTCAATCATGACATTTAAACACGTCTAAGTGCTTGTGTCTTTCTAAGATTGAACAAACCTATCCATTTACTGTCTATTAGAGAAGTGGTACATTTGTATATAATTAAGAAATGGTAATTTATCAATAAATAGTTGATAGTGTGAATATGCACTCATCAAAGGTCATTCATTTTAGTTCCATTTTAAAATGATAGAGATCAATGAGAACATTTCTCGAACAAGCAATTTCATGCTTGGGCAGATTTGGAAAAATAGTGTTGAATTGAGCCTATGCACATCAAGATCTAACTACTAAGCATAAAATAACATGAATTTAATTTCTAACTAAACACACACATAATTATTAAAAATCTACATGCAATGCAATGAATGGCATAACAAGAAAGATATTTTTTCTGAAAAAACATAGAAATACAAGGAAACAAACTATGTGAGAAATACATAGAAATACAAGGAAACAAACTATGTGACAAGCAAGTCTAGAAAATAAACTATATGAAAAGCATGTATGCAAAATGAAGGGGTAAATTATACAAGTATTGGGGGTCAATAAAACAATTGATCATCTCAAGTAAAATTTAGAACAAAGTAACCAGGGATCACCACCCTACCACCCCAACCTTATAAATCATGTTTTCCTCAGTGTGAAACAGAGGCTTAGGATAGTAGGGTATTGATCATGGAGCTATAGAGCCAAGGTGGGAAGATCCATGTCACTTGAGTGGGTCGCTCCAGGGTCACAATGGCCATTTTGAGGAGAATGGTCACTCTAGTTAACTCTCTTCACAACCATTCAAAAGAGAAAGGTCATTTTGGGCATTTTCTTATAGATGTTCAATTCATTTAAGCATTTTTCTTATTCCCTTACCTCCACATGATTTACCTGCTCCATTATTCTCATTGTTAAATTCATGTTCTAAGATGAAAAAAAAACAATAAAATTATCAATTTGGTATTGTGTGTGTTACTTAAAAAGTATAAAATTGAGGAATTCCCTTTGTGTATGGGTTTTTCTTATTGATAGTAGTAGTACATGCCCCCTCTCCTATAAATAGGATAGGGGAGAAGAATATAAACTCAAGAGAAATCCCAATGGACCAAGACATAATTAAGTGCATACTAAAAATAGATCCAACAACTTAATTAGCTAATTAAATAGACTGTCTAGTAATTTTGCTAAAGTTGGAGATGTTGGTATGTATGCCCTGAGAGACAATCATGGGATGATTAGTGGGATAAATTAAGATTGATTTGATAAACATCAAAGGCAAGCTTCCAATTCTTTCTGGTTCAGTCATAAGAGATAGTGATAGAACAGATTGAATGTCTAGAGAATGACAGTACTCAATGACGTATGCTTTTAGGTTGAGGACTTGAACGATAAGATCATACAGATGCTAAGAGTTTGTACATTCTTGTTATGTCCCTAGTCAGATGTCATTGTGGAAGGTAGATAGACATCAATGACACACAAGACTAGATTGTGGTGTTGGTTGATGACAGAATCTCATTAGTCATGATATAGAGATATCAAACCAAACACATAGGTACTTGTTAGAGAACAAGTGTATCGGACAGACCCACCATGAGTTTGACACATGGAACCATGACATGGTAGTCACAGTTAGTACTCACAGTGATGGTGGTGAGTGTGATTCTTTGACCTGAAATCACTACACTCAACACATGTCGTTGGGCACACTTTGACATCATCAAGCGCAGTCCTGAAACATGGGTTGTTATAAAGGTGATGATTGGGTGGCTTTGACACATGGGGATTTTGAGGGGTGAGTGATAGATATGGGATTTGTCCCTCCTGAGGGAGTTTGATATCCATGGCCACTTGATGAGTATGATTGAGAAAGGCGTGCACGCATGTGTAAATCAGTATGTGATATTGATGTCATACATATCTCTTCCAATCTACTCTGAGATCAAGAAAGTGAATGAACGTTGACAGGATGACTGTTCCATGCCTCGAGTTCATTCAGGATATCAGTGACAAAGGAATTATACATTCACTGTAACACCATTCACGGATTGTAGGATTGAAAGTTGTTCTCCAACTTTCTATTTCACTTGGGTAGCACTGATGGGTGACTAGGCACCGCTCTTTGCTTGTGAACTCATAAGTGTTATGGACTTTCACTGCCAACGTGAAATGGACCTACAGGGTCACACACATAGGATTTAACCTGGAAGAGGAGTTTTATCCACAAATAATGTTTAGATTGATTACTAAAGGAGTTTAGTAGTTCAATTAAACACTCAATCAATTGATAGCTCAGTGTCATAATGTTCAAGGTGTTGGACTGATTGATTAGAGTATTGGATTGATTGAAACTGCAATTGACTGTTTCTGCACAATCTGTACTCCCAACCGATCAGCTCATGTGATGAACCGATCGGCTAAGCTTGGTGAACCGATTGGTTCAGATGGTGAGTCCATCGTCTCATGGACATGGTGAAATGATTACTTCAAGTGTTGAAACGATCGGCTCACTGGTCCAACCGAGCAAGTTGGGAAAGTAGGATTGGTGAGAAATTTCTTTTTTGTTTCACTAGCCCAATTCGATTGGAATAAGGATTGGTATTTGATACCAATTAGAAATAAAAGAAGGAAAGTCAATCGGGAACTGATCAGGACCACGAACCGATCGGTTCACATGTGAACCAACCGTTTCATGGGTCCCAACCGATCGGTTGAGGTGTCAACCGATCGGCTCAGGTCCCCAACCAAGCATTTTAGAGATGAAATGATCGGTTCAGGTTGCGCAGTTGGTTGTTTTTGTGGAAAATCTCAAACCCTTCTACTCCTGCTTTAGTCCCACATTGCCCGGGATAGAGAACCTTGTCCCATGACCCTCCTATATATATAGGGGTATTGGGGGATTCTCAAAGAACAACTCAGTGCAACCAGTTGCTATGTAAAGTTGTCGTTCTCTCTGGTTTTGGTAACCGAGAGAGACCGAGCAAGTTCTACCCGATAAGGGAGGCACAGCAAGGGAAAGACAACTACAGAAAGCGACTGGTGGCAGGAGAGTGTGTCAGTGACTAGTACGCTGACAGGAGGGTGCGATTCCTTCCAATTCCTTGTGAGACAAGGAGATTGGAGTTACAGGTGGTCCGTGTGGACTACTTCAGAGGTGGGAGATTTCTGCTGCTCGGAGGACAGTTGTCAATCCCGACAGTCCCGGTGAGACCAGGAGTTGTCAATCCCGGTGCGACCAGGAGCTGCACAGACACCGTCCAAGACCGGAGGTGAAGACCGCGTATGCCGCGAGGTATTGTCGCCGAGCAAGCCTCGGGACAAGGTATGATTCCACAAAACACCCTTTCCTATTGTATAGACATTGATGCATTTCCTTGTTCTTGGTTTGGGGAGGAGAAAATTTTTTGTTTCCACTGCCTCCTCTGCCTCCCCTAAAACCTAACAGGAGATTGGTAGAATCCCAAGCCAGCTTGCATACAAATAGATATACTAGAGAAAAATAACAAAAGATAAACCAATCCCATACAAGAATGTTTCTCACCCTCAATTTTACAATAAATCACTCAGATTCTCCCCCTCAAATACATAAATTCAAAGTAGGTAAGAAGGCAGATTGTACACGCTTCTTGATCACTATGAAGTGGCATATAGAGCAGAAGTAAATAGTAACATGTAGGCATCATGGTCTTCATTTCATTTTCTATCGTCATGAACTAGACCATAGAGTGTCGGAACTCAAGACTTAGAGGGTTCTAGAACACAAGAAGAAGTACTCAATCTGCATACAAAGCATGGACAAGAAAAGTGTCAACATCCACAAGGCACATACAAAGCATGGACAAGAAAAGTGTCAACACCTGCAAGGCACATATAAGTTAGAGACTGCTAGAGCATAGTAGTAGAAGGTAGATAATGGATATAAGATCAATGTGCAAAGTAGCAAGAGAATAAAGGGACTCCAAGATCCAATGTAAATGGAACTCCATCTATAATAGAAATCATCATCATCTTCTCTCATCATAAAGTTTCCATCAAAGTAGTAGACATCACAGTCCACATAGTGTTGGGTTGTAGTTGTAGTAGTGGTTGACATGTGAGGGCATTGACAAGGAGTCAACATGCAAATAGAGAATGAATAAGTAGAAATTCAGCGTGAAAATAAAGAATGGATGGCAAATAGTGCAAAATCACGAAGTTGCAAATAAAATATGCTAATCATAGCATAAGTAACAAGAGTGACATTTCTAGATGGAAAATCAATCAACATATAGCATAAGTGAAGTAGATAACTTCATAACAATAGTCAAAATGATGATGAATAAGTTTCTCATGCTCATAATATGGTAAACATGTCAATGATAGTAGAAGAAAGATCCACATAGCAGAAAAAGTAACACAAGAGAGCAACTAAAAAAATTCCATGAAGATCCATAGAGTAGAAAAATTAAATTCCTCTTCATCTCTCCTCCATCTCACTCTTCCCTCTACTCATCATCCTTTATTCTCACCCTCACACCCAACCATGAAAAGAGTCAAGAAAGTGGTTGGGTTGGAGAGTCAAAAAGACAATGGTAGAGGTAGTGTTCATGAAGGCAAATATGTGGAGGAGGTAACCAACAACTTGAGTCAATATGCAACATGACCCCATTACATAGATCTTGGTAGAAAAATATGCATATAATAGTGCAACCCAAAAAAGGAAATTAGCTAGTAGACGCAATATGTATATGGGGGATAATACAAGTATTGAGGAGGTAAGTAATATGTAAGTATGGATGGAAAGGGTATGGGTTAAAGAACAAAAAATAATACAAAATTGCAGGCAAAAGAAGATACGTGTTGCTGGTAAGGATAAATATAGGGACTCATCATGTATAGAATCATATGCCATATAATAAATAGATGTAGGTGATGTAGTTGTAGTAGTAGGTGACACTTCACAATGGTGAAGGGACACATCATGTCTCACAAAGGTAGATGCAACAGTAGAAGTCATTCTTAGAAAGAAGCATGCAACACCTTGTGTCAATTGAGGTATCTCAGGGTAGAATTAGGACATGACACAAGTGAGACATCAGGTCATCTAGGAGACATGTCATGTTGTCAGGCAATTTTTGCAAATCAAGTCGTGAATGAAGTAAATCTCTTCCTACACACCATGTCAAACAATAACACACCATGGTAGCAGTGAAAGAGTAGTAGAAAACCATGAGGCAACAAAAAAGGGTGGATAAATCCTTTTAGATCTCCACCATAGAAATATAGGAATGATATATCCCCAATATCAACTGAAAAATCATATATTTTTCCAAGATTTGGAATTAAATCTCAATGGTGGTGGCATGGATGATGATGACAGTGTAGAACAACAAAATTGTAGATGATGGTTGTGTAGATCTATAGAGGTGTAGGTGATGGTGGTGTAGATCTATAGAGCTATAGATGATAGTGGTGTAGATCGGCAGTGGACAACAATGTACATAACGACAACAAATAGGGTAGCGGTGGTGGCTCCATAAAGAAAACAACAATGAAAATGGCTTGGCATCCCATGTAGATCTAATAACAACAACTTCAAGATGAACTCTGATGGAGACGCTCTATGGGAGTGGCTCCTAGAATAAGAAGGGGTAGGAAATTCATAATGGTAGCCAAGAAATACCTAGGGGTGATGGCCGCCCACAAGGGGAGACTTCTCAGCTTTGCTCTCTCTCTCAGGGTTGGGGATGGTATAGGAAAGCTTGCTCTGATACCATGTGGAAAGATGATATGATGGGGAATTCCCCTTGTGTGTGGGTTTTTATTATTGATAGAAGGGTAGCCCCATTCCTATAAATAGGATAAGGTGGAAGCACACAAACTCAAGACAAACACGAATGGGCCAAGAAACCATTGGATTATATAAGTTCTGAAGAGGTTCCTCATGCCATTGATCATAAACATTCCCAAGAGGTTCAAATTCAACGATCCTATACTTCAAGTAGTCAAAAAAATCTTCAAGGTGGTAATCCTAAACACTCTCATTTGATTCTTGTTAGGCAGGTGTCTTTAACATATTGATCTTTAGATTCATGTTCATGAAATAGTCTATCATGGTGCCCACTTGTATTTCAGCAGTGGTTGTAGACAAGAATGACCTTCCTAGGATAATATGAATACTCTTATCCTTAAATTTTGTATCAAGAACAATAAAGTCCACTAGGAATATTGTTGTCATTTTCTTATCTATTATCACTAGGACATCATCAACCTTTCCCCCTAGCACCATAATGAACCAGTCGGCCAACTCAAGAGTACAATTAGCTGGCTTCAGCTTGCCCAATACAAATTCAGGATAGACACTATAAGGCATGAGGTCTACACTACATTCTATGTTAGTTAAATAATTCTCTTATGGTGGCCACCAATGTGACAAGGGATAATAGGGACTCTAGGTTCCTTTTTCTTCAAGGGAAGAGCATGTCAAAATGTGGAGCTCACTTTTTCACATATGTTGAAAATTGCTTCATTGCATCAAGCAATGAGATATTCACATAAACTTGTATAAAGATATCAAGAATGTCAACATTGTGTTTTGGTGTCCTCTTAGATGATGAGGGTTCATCCAATGCATCAGGTAAAGGTGGCTCACTTTCAATTGCCTAATGTAGTTCAACATGACCAACTTGAGGAATCACATCAAGATTTTCACTCATCCAATAACCAGAAATGGAACATTGTTGACCTAGAGGTTATACATTGCCTATATTTTGATAATGACTTAACCATTCCATTCATATGTATCTAATATGTGTATTAAATATTGATTTTAGGTATTAGGTACATGAAAAGGATCCCAAATCCAAAACCCTAGATTGACTCAAGTTCAAGTCAAAGAGCTACAAGTGTGCTTTTGTGGAAATCTATGTAAATGGCCTTAGAACATATTTGTAATCACTTGTAATTATGAATGGACTTGTAACTAAGGTGAGAAAATTGATTGGGACATAAAACACCAATGTTAGATCACTTTAGATGCATATTCAAAGATGACATCAGGTTGTCAATCGGTCGAGTTTCTCCCCAAGACAAACTCGGCCGATCCATCTTGGTTAGTTTTCTGGAGATAGCATCGGTCGAGTTGTGTTTACACAGAACTTGACCGATCAAGTGCCTGACCAAAACGATCTTCAGTGATCGGTCGAGTTTCCCCAGGACAAACTCGACTGACCGTTTGAATATCAGTTTTGTCTTTTACTTGATCGGTCGAGTTAACTTTATTGAAACTCGACCGATTGCACTCTATGGAATTTGCAGAAAACGGTGATGTGACCAATGGTGGGTTATTTGATCAAAAATATAGATGTTTTCTTGAAGGAAAATGGCTATATTTTGACCCAAGAGTTCACCTAACTCAAAGCAACACCCTCAGTTATATATAGAACACTTGGAGTTCATTCCAAGGCTGCTCATTCATTGCAAACTTAGTCCTAGCATAGCTGAGAGTGTTCTAAGCCTTTGAGCCCCTTTCTCTCTCTACCTTCAAGTCAAATTCATGAGTATGAGTGAGATACGTTCCTGTGTAAGAGAGCTACTCCCTATATTGTTATAAAGCTCTCCTCCTCCATCTTCCAACCTCAATTCCTATTGAAGTCAAGTTGAAGATCCCTCTCCAAGTGAAGGAGAAGGAGGTGTTGTTATTCAAGATTGAAGAAGGCAAGCTGCTCCAGGTCTCCAAGTGAAGGAGATAGGTGCTCCAGATCTCTGAGTGAAGGAGAGAAGTAAGGAACCGCTAAAGGAACACTACTACAGAAATGGCTTATAACGTCACTTTTAAAGGTGTCGGTTGTATAAATACACTGACACCTAAACCCTAAAGCCTCGATTTAATAAAAAAACCGACATCTATCTGTGAAGGGAGACCAGACACGGGTATCGCTTTTATTCAGTGTCGGTTCCCTAATAATAAACCGACGCCTAAAATTAACCACCAAATCCAAAATTTCCAGTGAAAAAAATTACCTCCATAATTTAACATATGGCGTCGGTTATTAACTACTAAATCGACGACAAAAGGTTATTTGCGAAATAGAAATTGGGCACATTTTGGTCGTCAATTTTGCTACAATGACCGACGTTTATGGTTTTTCCCATGTTGTTCCCGGGAAATTTTTCACACCCTTTGAGCATCGGTTTTTGAAAGAAATCGATGACTATGGTCATTAATCGAGAACAATTTTTTTAATCGGCATATGTAGATAGACGTCGGTTTTTTTCTAGTAAAAAACGACGACTATCATTGAGAATAGGTGTCGGTGTGTTTGTAGAACCGACACCTTTAGTTTTATGTGTCGGTTTTATTTAGGAACCGACACCTATTGTTAACTTAACAGCACCCGTGCGAGACCGACTCTTCCCCTTTCTCTGTTTCATTCGTTCTCATGCTACTGCAGGGTTTGGTCCGGTGATTTCTCCTCTGCCGCTGCTCGCTGCCACTGCCTCCACGCCTGCCACCATCACCGCTCAGGCTTTCGCCTCTGCTGGACGCTGTCACTGTGCGATACCTGTCGTCACTTCTCGCCGCCACTCAACACCTGAATCTTGTCTCCGCCGCTCGACAAAGGAGGTACCCTCTTTGCTTCCTCCCTCTCTTTTTCTTACTCAACACCTCCTCGCCCTGTCGTTCTGATGCCTGATCCTTTGCCTGGAAGCAACATGAGGAGGTCACGACCGTGTGGGACTCCACCTCTTCTTCTTCCTCCACCTTTTCTTCTTCCTCCTCCCTCTCCTTACCAAATGGATTAAAGCAAGGCCACGACCGTGTGGGCTGGACACGGCCGTGGCTGTGTTGGCCGACCACGGCTGTGCTGGCCACCATGGCCGTGGTCGGCCAACACAGCCACGGTCGTGGCCTTGCTTTTATCCATTTGGTAAGGAGGGAGCAAGAAGAAGAAGATACATTTGCAATTGAATACTAATGCTTGACCTAATTCTGTAAATTTTGATGCATGTTGAATTAAGATATTAAAACCTTAATACATATTTCACCATAATCTTGAATTAAGTATATTGTTGAAATCTTGTGATCAATCTATGTAAGATATTAAAACCTTATTATTAAATCTCTAATTTTGTAGTGATGTGTCACCCTAACATCTACATGAATCCCTATTGTATGATGTAGATTGATGATAATGCATGAGCTAGTTTGAAATTTTGAAATCAATTATGAATCTCTCCATCCCTAGGTCATACTAATTTATGTGTAATCTTTATCTTGATGATGAACATGCATGGACACTCGAAATGTTGAAATCAATGTTATACAATGACAACACATGTATTTGTTGGCCTAGAAACCCGTTCAAGATTTACTCATTAGGAATAAATCTGGGATAGTCCCTAGTTTGGGACTGTTCTTGAATACCTAATCTCACTTAGGATGTAAGTGTATAATGTATATTTGGTTTTCAAGAAAATTCTGGTAGCATTTCCTCGTTTGTTCTCTAAGTACATCTGTACTTGGAGAACAGTGGGGAAATGTTGCCGAAATTTTCTTGAAAACCCAATACACATTATACACTTACTAGTGAGATTAGGTGTTCAAGAATGAGATAGGTGGTATACATTTATTATATATAAGAATGACAACACATGTATTTGTTGGCCTAGAAACCCGTCCAAGATTTACTCATTAGGAGTAAATCTTGGATAGTCCCCGGTTTGGGACTGTTTTTGAACACCTAATCTCACTTAGGATGTAAGTGTATAATGTGTATTGAGTTTTCAAGAAAATTTTGGTAGCATTTCCCCGTTTGTTCTCTAAGTACATATGTACTTGGAGAACAGCGGGGAAATGCTGCCGAAATTTTCTTGAAAACCCAATACACATTATACACTTACTAGTGAGATTAGGTGTTCAAGAATGGGATAGGTGGTACACATTTATTATATATAAGAATGACAGCACATGTATTTGTTGGCCTAAAGTTTTAACCATGCAAAAACTCTAATTTGTTAACCCTAGACCCTAATCTTGTTGTAATATATACTTGTTTTATCTTTGATAATAGAATGGATAGATCATGGATGTCCATTCACAATCGCTACACCCCAGAGTTTATATCTGGTCTTGACCAGTTTATTAGATTTGACGAGGAACATAGGAAACAACCTGGAGATAGGTTCTACTGTCCATGTAGGCATTGCGGTAACAACTTGAAAGTCAGCACTAGTGACGAAATCAAAAGTCATGTCATGTGCAACGGGATTATACAAGGCTATAAATAATGGCACTGACATGGAGAGATTTCAAACTCAAAACCAGTGGATGTTGATAATAGTGCTTGTGTGGAAGAAGAAATTGCCTCTGATGACATAGATGTGAATGAACCAGTTCTAGTAGACATCATTGATGCGATGCTGGATAGTTGCGGGGTAGAGCACACCGATCCACCTCCCATTTTTAGAAACATTGTGCATGATGCTGAGATATCATTATACATAGGTTGTACTAAGTTTACGAAGCTTAACGCTGTGTTGAGATTGTATAAGCTGAAAGCTAACAATAGATGGAGTGACAAAAGCTTCACGTCATTGTTGTCTTTGTTGAAAGAAATGCTTCCTGAAGGAAACGAGCTGCCAATCTCAACATACCAGGTAAAGAAATTATTGTGCCCAATGGGAATGGATGCCAAGAAGATACACGCATGCCCGAATGACTGTGTATTATTTCAAAAGGACTATGTGGATTTGAAAGATTGTCCAAAATGTGGTGCGTCATGGTATAAATTGATGACTTTGGGGGAGTCTAAAATTGGTTCTCCAGCCAAGGTGATGTGGTATCTACCTATAATATCACAGTTTCAATGCTTGTTTTCCAATCTGATAGATGCGAAGAATTTGAGGTGGCATGCAGATGTTAAGAAAAATAATGATGGAATCATATGACATGCGTCTGATTCCCCACAGTGGAAGAAGATTGATCTATTGTACCCTAAATTTGGTGAAGAAGTCAAGAATCTAAGACTTGGTCTTTGTACAATGTGAATTACTTTACAATGTGAATGTGAACTTTACAATGTGAGCTTTACAATATGAATTACTTTAGAATGTGAACTTTACAATGTGAATGTGAACTTTCAGATGGTTGAGCATTCTCCTGATGACCATGTTGATGATTACCGTGAGGGTGAGGACATCAATGCGCCGCCTCACAATGTAAGTTTTAAAAATATATATCATATATTTAAATCTATATGTTCATTTCTAGTTATATCTTGTGTGTTTATTTTATCAAATTTTAGGTTGATGATGCAAATGTACCCTCTAAAGCACTTGAGGCACTTGATGAGTAGCACCAAAAAGTTGACAAGACAAGGGGCATCACTATGATGAAGAAGTTAATAGTGCAAAGGGGCGATGGACCCAAACTTGTTGTGGATTTTGATAATGCAGGAAATGCAATTGGAGTGAATCGCAATTCGTTTGTTTCATATCTTGGGTATGTTACTCGTAGCCATTGCAGTTGTAAGATAGATTCTTGGCATAAAGTTCCTAAGGAGAAGAAAGACGTAATATGGAAGGATTTATGTGTGAGTTATTATTAATTTGCAATTCTATTTGTTAGATTTGGATACTAGTTAATAGCAATTCTATTTTGCATAGTATATTTGAATTGGCTGAAAAGCTGCATCGTAAATGTGTGATGCAATGTTGTGGGAGAGTCCTAAGGAACTATAGGACAAATCTCACTCGAGAATACATAAAATAAGGTGACAAGAGGAAGAAGACAGCCACAGAACAGTGGAACTTCCTGGACCAAGAAGAATGGGATGCATTTGTTGCTTCAAGACAAACTGATGAATTCAAGGTATTAGGCGTCACCCCCAATTTAATTAATATACGTTGTATTCACCTATTCAAGATTAACATTTAGTGTTACTAACCAAATCATTAATGTGCATACTAACTAGGCCCTCAGTGAGGCACAAAAAGCAAGGTGTGCACTAAATGTGCATGACCACACAATGGGTCCAAAGGGATATGCAGGCATTCGCCAAAGACTACAGTCTGAGGCTACTGCTCATTCTATTGCTACTTAGGAGTCCTCTACTATAGGTAGCACACCTATTCCTTGCCATGATGTATGGATAGCTGGGAGGAAAAATAAGAAGGGAGAAATAAGGAAGCCCGCAACTGCTGAGGTGGCTGCAAAAATGATAAAATACAACTCTTACAGCAATCATTTGAATATTGATTATTTGTGGTATTTACTTAATTACAAATTTTTGTTTTGGTGATTAGCGAGAGCTTCACGAGCTGAGGAAACAAGGAAAGTTCATCCCTAAGGGCATAAGGGATGAATTGATAGTTGCTCTGGGTAACCCAGAGCATCCTGGACGTGTTAGGGTTGCAGGCGCTACTGTGGGCATCAAAGCATTCTTTGGGCCATCCATGCGCAAACATGTCCCAAAAGCGGGACTTTCACAAGAAGAGGTAACCTATTATTTCTATATAATGTTACTGTAAAAGAGAATTCAATAATCATAAGCTAACGTTTCTTTTATCCATGTATAGGTAGATAAGCTAGTTGATAGGAAACTCAAAGAAGCACTGAGCAAGTAGCAGGCATCTCAGACTGCCACTCAGCAGACAGTACCTATGGCGTCCCGCTCTACTCTGACTGTAGAGGTTGGGAGTAATCATGTAGACGTACCACCTAGCACATCCAATGTAAGTATTTTTATGACATAATAACTAGTCTTTTCAAGATGATATGTTTTCAAGATGATATGTATATATGTATATAACATTCTTTACACAAAAATTTGTAGGGGTTGAAGTCATGCCGTCTAAAAAGTAAAGAATTTGTCGTTGCAGAGGCGTCGGCTTACCCATCCCTACCATGGGAAATGTTTCATGGGTCTCCATTACCGGCTGGTTGGGTTCGTGTGAGCCTGCTACGTATATTCTCCAACTGGATGGATCTTCCATTGCCATATGTCCACCCAGATTGTGAAACGCTTGGTGAGGCAGAAGGCGGAGTGATATTGTGGCTAAAAGTAGTTGTCCTCTATACTAAAACTGTATGGTAAATTTACATTACATTAAATTGTTAGTGTGTGTATATGATGTCAGTTGATCTGAAATTATATATATATATATATATATGTGTGTGTGTGTGTGTGTGTGTGTGTGTGTGTTAAAAAGAAGACACTCACAACATCTAGGCCTCCACCTCCACCTCCTATATTATCAAGTTGGGTTCCACAGGACATACCTATCCCGTTAGGTCCTGATTGTAGGGGTATGGCAATATGGTTAGGCGAACATGATATAAATTGCCATATAACTATTTCTATAGATGCAGATGTTGCGGGTCAATCATACAAAAGCAACCTATTTATACAAGATATTTTGGAGTTGTTTTGATATGATTGGCTGAATACATCTGTGATAGAACTATGGACAAGGTGAGATCTTCTTTATACATCCATATACCTTGTGTAGGATCTGGTGATCTGGTTTCTTATTTATTAATGCATACGTAATACATGTTTTGCAGCTACTTAGACAAGATATGTGCAGATTTTTCATTCGAACATATAGGATTTTTTATTCCATCTGTGATTAGTCTAGTAGCTAAAGACCCTCCGTCAATTCAACAATATTGCTATGATGCTTTTGCAAATTTTTCTCAAAATAAGAAGATGGTGATAATAGCTCCATTCAATGTGGAGTTAGTTTACTTTGCTTATAATTTGGCCTTAAGAAAATTACATTTTTTTGTGGATTTTGAGTTATTAATTTTTAACTTTTTTACCTGTAGTGGTATGCATTGGGAGTTACTAGTTATTGTCCCCGAGACATTCACTGTCTATTATCTAGATCCTAAGGGGACTAAATTGAATTCAAAATATGGACACATAATGAAATGGCATTATTCCGATGAGAAATATTTCATTTTCATATACGTTAACATATGTTATTACATTACTATTTAATTATGCAATGTACTGTGTTACATTAACATGTAGGGGTTTAGATGAGTTCAAAAAGGCTGGAGGAAAGGTCCCCAGGAAAAAGAACCAGTAAATAATTTGGACAAACGTGGAAGTAAGTTCCCGACTGCAATGTATATATTATTTATGTGAACAATGCTTAATTAGTTGTATTTTTTAATATTTTATATGTTTCTATTTATAGTGTGCTACACAAGACAACGGATGGGCATGTGCGTACTATGTGATGCGATTTATGCACATGATTATCAAATATGCCGCAGTAGACATCGATACCATTCCTGAGGTATTATATATAGTCTCATTGGATAATATGAAATATATCACTCTTATTTGTATATTATTAATTATATATATACATCATTCTCTTTGCAGGTGTTTAAAACTGACCACAATACAGGAAAGGCCTTACCAGATGTACATTCTCCCTATACAATGGAAGAATTAAATGATGTAAGAGAAGAATGGGCAACAACCATACAGATAGTGGGGGTTTTAACATATAATTGGGATGCTGATAGCGAATAATGACTAAAGAATGATATTTTGTAAATGAATTTCTGAATTATAATATGTGTGAATGTTTCTACATGTCTGAATGTTTCTACATGTGTCTGAGTGAAAATGAATGAAACTGTTGGTTGCTATATGAATGTTTCTACATGTGTGAAAATTGAATGGAACTGCAGGTTGCTAAATGTGTGAACATTTATGAAGTTAATTTTGGAGGTTTGTGGTCTGTTGTTGGCTGATATCAATGGATGTCGTAAAACCTGCAGTTCATAACTAAACTGCAGGTTTCTCATCCTGCGACCAGCCATAGTAGGTCTGCAGACTGACAGAAGAAAAAAAACATAAAATAGGTGTCGGTTATTTGTATAAAACCGACGACAAATGGTTACAGTGTCGGTTGCCCTACTAGTAACCGATGTCGGTTTCTCTAATGAGGCCAGACACCACAGCCGTGCTGGCCAACTCGGCCGTGGTAGCGGGCCAGACACCATGGCTGTACTGGCCAGCATGGTCATGGTAGAGGCTGAGATGGCGTCGGTTATCACTAATAAACTGATGCCGATAGTGCCCCAGATGGCGCCCTTTCTGTGGTGCGAAGGTATATGGCGTCGGTTTCAAAGCTAATAACTGATGCCTATACCCCCTGCTTGTGTGTTTTTAGTGGCGCGTGAAGGGTTGTGGCGTCAATTTGAGAACCGACACATAACGGTTGGGCTTTTAGCGGTGCCCACATAGGTGTCTCTTAAAAACCGACACTAAAGGCCTTAAATAACTGACACTAAAGGCCGGTTATGTACTAGTGGAAGATAGGTAATCCCTTGAAGGCATAAGACTTGAAGAAAGGAGTGGGTAAGTCCATGTTGATGGCTGATGACTCCATGGTTCAAGTGGGTAAGCTCCTTCTATAGGTTGAAGATCTTTGCTTGAGGAACTAATCCCTTGGATGTGTGGTTGTTTGTCTTGTAATCTTATTGTGGAAAATAAGAGTACCAATATTTCAAATCCTAGAGACTAACCCACTCTAGGTAGTGGACTGACATTGCTCCTAAGTTTAGGACATGGAACCACTCTAAATCACATGTCCAAGTGCTTGTTTTTCACTATCTCTCATCCTTGCTATGTATGTTAGATTAGGACATCAAATTGCTGCTTGTTTAAGCTTTTCAAATATATAATTTGGTGGTCTAATTTATCTTGTGAGAATTTGTGAAGCTCTATTCAACCCCCCTTCTAGAGCCCATTGATCCAACAAGTGGTATCAGAGCAGGTCTTCTCCAAGCTACTTCAAAAAGTAGGAGAAGATGGATGATTTGGCACTTGGTTCGCTTAATCTAGAAGGAAGCTTCTCCATGAGACCTTCGGTCTTCGACAACATAAACTTCCTCTATTCGAAGAGAAAGATGCAGTTCTACCTCCAAGGTGTGAGCTATGAAATGTGGAAGATAGTCCACCTCAAATATGAAGATCCAAAGGGGGACATCACCACATGGACTGAAGCTAAAATGAAGCATGCTCAACTCAATGCCAAAGTTGAGAGATCATCTACACTGCCCTCACTCCATTTGATTTCAACTGGATCTCCTCATGGGACACCCCACATGAGATATGACACAAATTGTGTGTCACCTATGAAGGAACCGAGCAAGTGAAGGAAGCCAAGATCTACATGTTTGGTAGTCTTCTAGAGAACTTCAAGATGGGTAAGAATGAGAGAGTGGTTGATATGTACACTAGGCTCAATGTCATCATAAATGGATTGGCAGCCCTTGAGAGTACTAGACAAAGGCACCATCAACTCCAAGATCTTGAGATCTCTTCCAAAGAGATGGGAGACCAAGGTGACATCCATTGAAGAGGTGTACAAGCTAAGTGAGCTATCAAATGAAGAGTTGGTTGGTAATCTTCAAGCCCATGAACCTAGGCTTGATAAGCAAGAAGAGGAAGAGAAGACAGAAGAAAAAGAGTCCAAAAAGATAAAGGACACAGCCTTCAAAGCATAAATTGAAGAAATGGTGCGGCAAAAACAACTTGCTTTGAAGTCCCCCAGCCCTTCCTGAAGTGAAGATGAAGGCCCTAATGAGCATGAGGCAAACTACTCAAAGGGCAAACACTTCAAGAGCAAGCCATCCTCTTCAACTCCAAGGTGCTATGAGTGTGGTCAAAAAGGCCACTACAAGAGTGATTGTCCCAAGGCCAAGAAGAGCCATCACAAGAGCAGCCACAAGAAAGATAAGGAGTACAAGAAAGAAGGCAAGTACAAGAGGAAAGACAAGAAAGAAAGAAGATCAAGAGATGCAGCCCATTCATCTTGGGAGGAGTCTTCTTCGATCTCCTCAAGCTCGGAAGATGGGGAATGCCATCTTGCTCTCATGGCATCTACTAGTGAAGATATATGTGAGGTAAGTGAAGTAAATTTGCTAGAGCTGCCTAAAGAAACTATCATTGATATGCTAAATGAATGTCAATCATCCTTTACTAAATGCAAATCTAAAAGGAAAAGGTTATGCAAGATAGTTTATGATCTTTATGCTAAAATTGAAATCCTTGATAAAAATGAAAAACTGCTCCTTGATAGCATAGACTCTTTGTAAGGGCAATTTCTTGACCTTAAGCTTCAACATAATGGAGTAGAGGTTGAGAATGATGTATATCTTAAAAATATTGAAAATCTTAAGATAGAAAACCAAAAGTGCCTAGATGATCTTGATGTTCTTAAAATTGAAAATGTGGAACTCAAACTCATGGATGATGCTAGGAGAAATGAAGCTTATGTTTATCAAAGAGAAATTGTTTTGCTTAAATCTGAAAATGCAAAATTGCTTTCTCAAGTAAATGACTTATCTTCTAGACCTATTCTGCAAAGTAGTGAAGTTGCTAGCATAGCTTTAGAAAGAGATTCCCTTCATACTAAAGTCCTCTGTCTTGAGGCCAGCCTATTGCATGCTAGAGATGATCTTGCTAATCTTTCTACTACTGTCATTAACCTTAGTGATGATAATGCCAAGTTAAGATTTTATTTGCAAAAGTTTCTCTCGAGAAAGAAATCCCTCAATGATGTCCTAGAACACTCTACCAAACAAGTTGGTACTATCGGTTTGGGATATGATGGGACTGCTCCCAAAGGTAAGAAAAAGAGCAAGAACAACGGTAAGAAGAAGAGTGTGGAACCTCCTATCTTCCATGGAGAGACTTCTGGCTCTAAGAACCCTATGGTTTATGTTCATTGTAAATGTGATGACCATTACTCTACTTATTATCCTTACAAGCCCAAGGGGACCAACCCAAAGATGAAATGGGTCCCTAAGATAACCCCGGATCCCAAAGTTTGAGTTGGGTTCCAACATCCTTCTTTCTTGCAGGTTAAAAAGAGATGGAAATCAGCCATTTCAACAAGTTCATCAAAAAGAGAGGAGGATCGATAACCTTTGGAGACAACAAGAAGGGTAAGGTCATAGGTGAGGGTGATGTGGGCAATGAGCTATGTATTAAGAATGTTTTGCTTGTTGATGGCCTACATCACAATTTGATTAGTGTTAGTCAACTTTGTGACAATGGATATCTCATGTTGTTTACTTCTTTAGAATGCTCACTTCTAGATTCCCTCTCCTACAATGTTATATATAAGGGAACTAGAAATGGTAATCTTTATGTTATTATTCTTGATGCTCTTAAGCCGATACTAGATAGATGCTTGGTAGTGGATAAAAATGATATTTCTCTTTGGCTTCACCATTTGGGTCATGTGAATATGCATCAAATGAATAAATTGAGCAAAAAGGACTTGGTTCGAGGACTTCCCAAATTGGATTTTGAAAAGGATGAGGAATTCCAACCTTGTACACAAGGGAAATAAACCAAATCCTCCTTCAAATCCAAAGGAGTCATGAGTACCAAGAGAGTTCTTTAACTTCTTCATATTGATCTATTCGGACCAATGAGAACACAAACGCTTCATGGTTCCAAGTATTGTCTTGTTATTGTTGATGATTTCTCTCGATATACTTGGACCTTCTTTCTCATTTCTAAAAGCGATACTCTTGATGCTTTCTCTAGCTTTTGTAAATGGGCTGAAAATGAAGCTTCTTGTTGGATTGTTTCTATCCGCAATGATCATGGGGGAGAATTTGAAAATTATCTTTTTGATCGTTTTTGTGAAAAATCTGGTTATTCGTACAATTTCTCTTCTCCTCATACACCTCAACAAAATGGGGTTGTAGAGAGGAAGAACATGTCGCTACAAGAGATGGTTGGGACCATGCTTCTTGAGTATGACACTCCTAAGAAGTTTTGGGCTGAAGCCATTAGCACCTCATGCTTTGTGTAAAACTGAGTTTTTACACATCCTTCTTTAAAGAAAACCCCCTATGAACTATGGCGTGGTAGAAAGCCTTCTATTGATTTCTTCCACATTTTCATATTTCCTTGTTTTGTTTTAAACACAAAGGATTCTCTTGACAAATTTGATCCGAAATCTTATAAGGCTTTCTTCCTAGGCTATATCACTACTAGCAGGGCATATAGAGTATTCAACATTGAATTGTCTAAAATTGAATAATCTATTAATGTTAAGTTTGTTGAAACTAACCCTATTGTTAGCAAGCATGTTGTGGATAATGATGTTGCAGATGACTTAATTCCTATCTTAAAAGATCTCAACATCGACAACAAAGGCAAGAAAGTGATAGAAGAAGAAGAAGAGGGATCCTACTCCCCGCTTTGCAAAGAATCATCCCAAGGAACTAATCATCGACAATCCATTCGAGAGAGTGAAGACACAAGCTGCATACAACAAAGAACAAGCAGACAATGCCTTCATCTCACAATTAGAGACAAAGAACATTAAAGAATCTCTTGATGATGATGAGTGGATCCTTGCCATGCAAGAAGAGCTGGAGCAATTCAAGAAAAATTGTGTGTGGACTCTAGTGCCAAGACCAAGTGATAGAAAGATCATTGGCACCAAGTGGGTCTACCGCAACAAGCTAGATGAGCAAGGCAAAGTAGTAAGAAACAAAGCAAGGTTAGCACAAGGTTACAACCAATAGGAAGGTATTGACTTTGATGAAACTTATGCTCCTGTTGCTAGACTTGAATCCATTAGAATGCTACTTTCTTTTTCTAGTCATAAAAATTTCTTGCTATATCAAATGGATGTTAACAGTGCATTTTTGAATGGTACAATCGAGGAGGAATTATTTGTTGCTCAACCTCTGGGCTTTGAAAATGACAAGCTACCTAATCATATTTATTTGTTGCAAAAATCTCTCTATGGACTCAAACAAGCACCTCAGCTTGGTATGAGAAACTAAAGAACTTTTTGTTAGATAATGGGTATGTCATGGGCAAAGTTGATTCTACCTTGTTTCTAAAACACACTTCTAACAATTTTCTTATTATTCAAATTTATGTTGATGATATCATTTTTGGCAGAACTGATCTTGATCTTTGCAAGGAGTTTAGTTCTCTTATGTAGAGTGAGTTCGAGATGAGCATGATGGGTGAGTTGACCTTCTTCCTTGGCTTTCAAATCAAACAAACCAAAGAAGGAAACTTCATCAACCAAGGCAAGTACATAAATGAACTACTCAAAGGCTTTGGGATGGAGAATATGAAGCCAATGGATACACCCATGTCCAACACCACCAAACTTGATAAAGATGATGAAGGTGAGAAAGTAGATGAGAAGCTCTATAGAGGTATGATTGGAAGTTTGCTTTATTTAACTGCCTTTAGACCTGATATTATGTTTAGTGTTGGCTTGTGTGCTCGCTTTCAATCTAGCCCTATAAAATCACATCTTATAGCTATTAAGAGGATTTTGAGGTATCTAGCCAAAACCCAAAATGTTGGACTATGGTATCCTAAATCAAGGGATTTTACTCTTAGAGCATATAGTGATGCAGATTGCGTAGATTGTTTGGATGATAGAAAGTGCTCAAGTGGCACTTGCTTTCTCCTAGGACCATGCTTGGTGTCTTGGTTCTCCAAGAAATAGATCACTGTGGCTTTATCAACTACTGAGGCTGAGTACATTGCATCCGGGAGTTGTTGTGCCCAGGTCCTATGGATGAAGCAAATGCTCCAAGACTATAACATATTTTTTGATGCTTCTCCTATATTTTGTGACAATACTAGTACAATTAATCTTTCTTACAATCCTATATTGCATAGTAGAGCCAAGCATATAGAGGTTCGCCGTCACTTTCTCCGTGATCACATTGCCAAGAAGGATATCTATATTATGCATGTGGACACAGAAAATCAATTGGTGGATATCTTTACTAAACCTCTAGCTAGAGATCAATTTAATTTTATTCGATCTAAACTGCTTATTGTTGCTTTGGATGATGCTTCTATGTGATCTAGCTAGTTGTTTTCAACCTATATGCTTGTTCATGTCATTTCTCATTTTATATGCCTATATATGCTTCAATCTGCCTAAATTGCTTGTTAACATGCTTAGTTTTTTTTTCTTGTTTTAGGTTTTTATCAAATTTCTTATTTTATCTCTAAATAGTACCCAATGATGAGCTAAATGTGCCTAAGTAAGTTAATAATACATAATAGTATTGAAAAATGTATTTAATTGGCATGTATATGGCTAGAAACCAAGAATGTGACTTTTAGGTCAGGTTGACCTTCGGTCGAGTTTCACCAAGAAAAACTCGACTGATCAGGAGCTGAGAGTTGTTCTTTAGAAAACCATTCGGTCGAGTTTTACATGCTCAGAACTCGACCGATCTGCGGGCTGAGCCAATATTAAGTTAGGATTGGCCGACTATTTTCCCTCTCAACTTGAAAATAGCCGACCAATTCCTCATCTCTTAGCCCTAAGCTCTCACCCCCAGCCCTAAACTTCTCGCTCCTAGCCCTAGTTCGACCTAGCAAGCTCAACCTAGACCTTCTCAGGCGTCTCTGGTGGTTTCGATATGGCATTTGAGGTTTGTTTTTGCTTGTTTACACGTTTCCTATCTCGTTTTCGCCTCCATGGCTTCCCAAAGAAGAAAATGAGCTGCTCCAAGCAATGCACCTGCCTCTTCTTCACAAAATTGATTGGTTCCCTTTGATAATACCTCCTTTGTGTCAATTGAGGTTGTAAATAGGTACAAGGACCTTCTTCCTCAAAGCCCTTTTCCTTTTCGCGCTTTGATCGATCCTTCTCCTAGGTATCAAGTGATTCCTGCTCAGGTGGCTAGGTTTCTCGCAGTCCACCATTTGTCTGCCCTAGCGATCGAACGTGACTACTTTCACAACTCCATGTCTAGCACTAAGGCTATTCATGAGTTCTACGCCAACTTGCATTGGAACTATGATTTTCTTATCCCGTCATCGAATACTCAAGTAATTCTTACATCTATGATTGCCAGTCTTCGTTTCCAAATCTCTGAGGATACTTTAAATATCTTTTTTGCCGGAGATGAGGAAAATGACACTTGGGGTAAGGATTATGGCGAGTACTTCGATCTTCTTGACCCAGAAGGTTTTTATAATCACTATGAATTGACGTTATCGAATATTCATTGGTTTTTGAAGAAACCTGACGTGGCTTACAAGAAGAGGTCCACCCTGCCCTTATCCTCTTTTGACCTAAAGAGGCGCATATTGGCTTTAGTGATCAACTGTAATGTCCATCCAAAGAAAAATCAAACGAACATTGCAGAGAGCACTGCAGTCATTATGTATTGTTTGTTGAAAATTATCGGTGTCAACTGGGCCATATACATCTTACATCATATGACCTGCTTCAACACTGGTAAGAACACCAAAGGCACCCGCCCACCCTACCCGGCTTTGATTTGTGGTCTTTTCAAGTTTGCCACTGACAAATCCCTTTTTTCTGACTTCCATTACCCGGTTTCTAGAAAAGGTGTTTGTATTAGTGAAACCACTCTTCAAAAGTTTGTTCCTATGTTTTCCTCCACCTTTGGTGCTTCTACCTCTGCCTCTGCTTCAGCTACCCCATCCTCCTCTACCCAAGATCCACCTCTGCAGCCTCCTCCTATACCCAGACGTGCATCTTTCCGTGTGTCAAATGAAACCCTTTTGGGTTATATGATGCATCAACAGGCGTACAACCAACAGGTTCAGGACCACCTGCACCAGGATTTGTGTTCCATCATGTCAACCATGAACCTTTCCTGTACTCACCCCTATCCCACCTACCAGCCCTATCCTAGTAGTGCTTATGCTTCATATGCATATGATCATTACTATCCTACTCCCGAGCATTCCGCTGCTTCTCTGCCACCTTTTGTTGTTGGTAGCTCCACTCTTTCCGTCCTCCCATTACCTGCTGGCCCCCTGGCCACCCTGCTAGCCTCTCTGGGTGACTCTGCTCCGTCTTTCCCACAGGCCAATGAGCTTCATGCTCTTGGTATGTCTTGGGCTGAGCAAAATGCCCATTGGCCCGGTCGTTCTTTTGAACCTCCTGCTGATGAGGAGATGCCAGACCAGGCTGAGGATGTTGATGTTGATGAAGGTGACGACGAGGATGCTTCCAACAATGGTGATGGTGATGGTGCTGACGATGATGCTGGCACTACTGCTCCACCTTCTGACGGGGATGAGGACTACACACCTGGAGATGATGACGTTGTTGATATAGATAGCTTAGATGTTTAGATGGTTTTCTTTGTTTGTAGTCTAGCATGCTTATTATATACATCTTTCTAGACTATTTATTTATAAGAAACATCTTGGCACATTCTTCTGAGTTGTACTATTTCTTATCTTTTTTTTATCACTTTTGTGCTTGTAGTTTCTCTCATGTGGACATATATCTGAGTGATCTTTGATGTGCATTATGGATATTTACTCTGTTTTTATCCTATGTGTTGGTTCCATCGTGAGTTATATTTTGATTATGACTTGGCATGTATGTTATCTTTTGTCCTTTTGTGCTATATGCTTTTAAATTGTTGCTTATTCCTTTGCATATATGGTTGTGTGTGTTTTGCAAAAGACATGGCTTATGCTCTTCTACCCCCCCCCACCTTTTTGATAATGTCAAAAGGGGGAGAGATATTTCAAGAGATAGGTCAAGTCTTGAAACTCAATCATATTGATTTTTCTTTGCTATAATATTGCTTTTTGATAGTGAGATCCTTTCTTGTTCAATTCACTGCTTATTATGTGAACTTGCAAAGGACTACATACTACAAGTATATTGCTACTGCATTGTGTAGATAGATTATCCATGCAGGTTAATAGAAGCACAAATTGAGGGGGAGCAATTCACAATGTTCATATCATGAATCTCCCTATTTCGCAAAGCAAAGGTATAATTTCTACATCCTTTTCAATATGTTTGAGGAATGGTTTGTCATTGTCAAAAAGGGGGAGAATGTTGACGTAGAGGTTATACATTGCCTATATTTTGATAATGACTTGACCATTCCATTCATATGTATCTAATTTGTGTATTAAAGATTGATTTTAGGTATTAGGTACATGAAAAGGTTCCCAAATCCAAAACCCTAGATTGACTCAAGTTCAAGTCAAAGAGCTACAAGTGTTCTTTTGTGAAAATCTATGTAAATGACCTTAGAACATATTTTTAATCACTTGTAATGATGAATTGACTTGTAACTAAGGTGAGAAAATTGATTGGGACATAAAACACCAATGTTAGATCACTTTAGATGCATATTCAAAGATTGACATTAGGTTGTCAATCGGTCGAGTTTCTCCCCAAGACAAACTCGGCCGATCCATCTTGGTCAGTTTTCTGGAGATAGCATCGGTCGAGTTGTGTTTACACAAAACTCAACCGATCAAGTGCCTGACCAAAATGATCTTCAGTGATCAGTCGAGTTTCCCCAAGACAAACTCGACCAATCGTTTGAATATCAGTTTTGTCTTTTACTTGATCGGTCCAGTTAACTTTATTGAAACTCGACCGATTGCACTGTACGGAATTTGCAGAAAAAAGTGATGTGACCGTTGGTGGGTTATTTGATCGAAAATAGAGATGTTTTCTTGAAGGAAAATGGTTATATTTCGGCCTAAGAGTTCACCTAACTCAAAGCAACACCCTCATCTATATATAGAACACTTGGAGTTCATTCCAAGGCTGCTCATTCATTGCAAACTTAGTCCTAGCATAGATGAGAGTGTTCTAAGCCTTTGAGCCCCTTTCTCTCTCTACCTTCAAGTCAAATTCATGAGTATGAGTGAGATAGGTTCCTGTGTAAGAGAGCTACTCCCTATATTGTTGTAAATCTCTCCTCCTCCATCTTCCAACCTCAATTCCTATTGAAGTCAAGTTGAATATCCCTCTCCAAGTGAAGGAGAAGGAGGTGTTGTTCTTCAAGATTGAAGAAGGCAAGCTGCTCCATGTCTCCAAGTGAAGGAGATAGGCGCTCCAGATCTCCGATTGAAGGAGAGAAGCAAGGCAACACTCAAGGAAGATAGGTAATCCCTTGAAGGCAGAAGACTTGAAGAAAGGAGTGGGTAAGTCCATGTTGATGGCTGAAGACTCCATGGTTCAAGTGGGTAAGCTCCTTCTATAGGTTGAAGATCTTTGCTTGTGGTACTAAGCCCTTGTATTTGTGGTTGTTGTGTCCTGTAATCTTATTGTGGAATATAAGAGTACCAAGATTTCAAATCCTAGAGACTAACCCACTCTAGGTATTGGACTAACATTGCTCCTAAGTTTAGGACATGGAACCACTCTAAACCACTTGTCCAAGTGCTTATTTTTCACTATCTCTCATCCTTGCTATGTATGTTAGATTAGGACATCAAATTGCTTCATGTTTAATCTTTTCAAATATATAATTTGGTGGTCTAATTTATCTTGTAAGAATTTGTGAAGCTCTATTCCACCCCCCTTCTAGAGCCCATTGATCCAACAAACATAAGGAATGGAATGAATCCCAAATGAAGTAGATGGTGAGAGTAACACCCCATTTTCACAACATGTAAATATCACTGAGCGGATGATCTTTACTCAAGGGGGGTGTCACAAAATGCTATTCATTGCAATTAAAGTAAATAAACACTTTGTATTGATATAAGATTCATACATAGTTCTTGGTAAAAGACAACTACATCATAAACATTTATGATATCTCATTTACTTGGTGACATAACTAAACATGGTAAACATGGCTTCTAGATCTCTGGATTGTCTAGGTAAATGGTGCCATAAGGCAAAGCTTGAAGGTCTCCTAATCTTGATTTCTCTTTTTATCCTTTACTTGCTCCAAGTCATGCGGACATTGCGTCCCCAGCCATGCAAAACATACAACACGTCAGTAAGTGGTATTTGGCACTTTATATGACATAAAAGTAAATATGACATGACATGATAAAAGAATGACTTGACATACTTGACATGAACCTTACCATGGATTTTTCTTAAGCATTCATGATTCATAATTTGCATGCTGAATTGAATAGTAAATATATGCAACCCTCTATGACGCCCCCTTAGGAGCACATGATTGCTAGGAAAGCCCTTGATGATAGGAAAGCCCTTGATGACCCCTTAAGGTCCATGATTCGGGAGCATATAAAATCTAGTTCAATTCCATTTAACTTGATCATTAAAATAGCATTAACATTAGCATTAACATTAACATGATCATTGAATTTTAACATGATGGGATTTCTCCCCTTGAATCATAATGGGATTTCTACCTCATAGAACATAATAGGGTTTCCCCTTCTTGAACATGATCCATTAATATTTAATTCATTATCAATAATCATAATAAAAGTTTTTACTATATAGACCATAAGCAATCAATCAAGCAATGAGAAATATACATGATATCATCTTAAGAAAACGCTCACATTCCATACAAACATCTAAGGTGCATAATCATAGATAACAACCAATAAATCAAAATACTTGTACCAAATATGCATGGCCCGCTTACCTAATTTAGAGATTCTTAACCTAACTCATCCTTCATCATCTAGCCACATGCCAAACCTGATTAACAACAAGATTGTATACATGCATTAGATTCTCATCATTTACCCTAACTATCTTCATTGTAAGGGTTTTGGACAAGTTAGGCTACAAGTTGCTTATTTGTACATTTGATGACCTTATACTGATTTAGAGTCCATCATGTGGGTGTGGTCCAAGTGCCATGCCATTAAGGCATTCCATGCACCTTATATGCTTATTTTAATATTTAAGGCATAGTCATGCATTCTAGGGTCAAAAGACTCACAATAGAGCATACATGGTTATGATCCAAACAAGACAGTGATCCAAGAATAAAGAATGGTTTAGGTCAGAAAGAATAGAATATAAGAACCACATATAAAGTGAGGTGAGGTCCACTAGGGTCTAGGAATCAAACCACCAATGTGGTTTACCAACATTCAATCATACATGCAATTATGTGTCAAAGGAATCAACCATATAAAGGGGCATATTATGGACTGATATTAGAGTCAAAGAGAAACATATATTACTGATTTAAAGTTGATTAGGCATTGGTTCATCATTAAGTGGCAAGATAAGCATAAAAGGGCAATGTACATCATTATAGTCCAATACGGTCACATATGTACAAAAGGAGTCATTTATGAGCAATAGGGAGATGAGAACCTTCATTAGGTCTACTAAGACATTAAAGTTACTGATTTGATGCTCCAGTGGTTATATATATATATATATATATATATATATATATATATATATATATATATATATATATATATATATGCATCCAAGTTCCAAACTTCATCATAACATTGCATTAAATATGTTAAGAAGATCAAAAGATAACATTTTTGGAAAGAATAGGAGAACTAGGATCATATTCAGGTCCAGAAACTATGACCAAGTTGTATATCTTTTCGAGAGGATCGATTTGATATATTGGTTCACTGGATTTGGCCAATGGGTGAGAGAGATATCCAATTTAGAAGTTTTATAACCAATCTATAGAGAAAGGATATACCATTACCATGTTATCATGCGAGAGATCGTAGCCCTCAGAGTGCGATCCAATGGCTCACATGTGTCTGCATCTCCCATGTCAGGAGTGCGCAGATGGGCCAGCTTCCTTCTTGGGCACTTGGGACCCAGGCCTGATTACATATTTGGGCCCAGCCGACCGTTCATTGCTGTCCGATCGGGGGTCTTCACGTGATCCCTGTGCGAAATAGGGGATGAAGCAGAGAACCTCTGCTCCTCCTTCCCGCCAACTCTACACCTACTACAGCCAGGGGGAAGCAACTCGGTGGTGTAAGCGGCAATGGTGGTGGATCCCCTTCAGTCCGTCCTGGCAATGGGCGGCAAGGGTGGTCGTTGCTAGCGGCACCTGCTGGCTGTCGGCGGTCTCCTCCAAGACGGACCTGACGGTGCACCAGATGTAGGGATGGTACTGCTGGTCTCCTCAGGGAAGGTGACGACCCCACTACTGGAGTAGTTATCAGGGGGAGTCGGGGAGATATAGGCAGACGATAGAGAAGAGAATAGGGAGGATGATGGTTACAGACCATCTTGGTGGCTGCAACTCTATGAGGAGAGGAGGGTCGAGCCCTTTTTGGGCATTTTTCCACAGACCACAAGAGAGGGGTCTGCTAGGTTTTGTTTGAAACAGGAGAGAGAGATGAACTTGTAGGAGGAATAATTTCAGGGAAATAAGCAGAGAGGAGGGAGATCGGGCCACGGAAGGGCAGCGTCGAACGTTGGCTTCGGTTTCGCAAAAGAAATGGAGGAGGGAGATGACTGTGTTGTCGTCAGATCATCATTGGACGGTCGGATGAGTCCGCATAATATGAAAGTGACAAGGTGTCACGCGTGACAGTAATTGCAAGGGCTGGACTTTAGGAAAAGGATGCAATTAATGTAATTTCGACTGATTCTATAGTAAAACTATATTTAAACCTTTCTAAATTTAATTGGAGGGTCAAAGATGGTCATAATGACTCTAAATTTTAACCATATGTAAAATTGAAAGTCTAGAATATTCCTATGCCATTAGATCTCATTTTTGTACACATTTAGGCCCATAATTTATATATTGACTATTAACATCCATATTAATGCATTAAAGGTAATGCAATTTGAAAAGACTCCTAATATTGCATCCTAGAGTCATAATTTTGAGTATTTCTCATTCAATTACCACATAGTCACCTCCTTAATCATTTACTAGGCTTTACAATTACCTTAGAGGAGAGAGAAAAGAAAGGAAGACTAATGTGAATTCATTGATATATATAATGCATAATTGAAAATGAAATATGAGTTTGAGTCTTATTTTAAGTTTTCTCACCTATATTCATATAAGAACACCCATTATGGGTATTTTTCATAGAAGCCCCTCGACTATAATCATTTAGGAAAACTCCATCTTAATTTTTAATTTGGTCATGAAAATTGGGATTTGACAATTCTACCCACCTTGAGCAAATTTCATCCCCGATATTTTCTAGGGTACTACCCACCTTAGATTTTTGTTACTCCTTTATTTAATGAAAGCTTGCATACTATGAAGGATAAAAAGGTCCATATATGTTGAAAATTTTGCATGAAAAGGGTTATGTAACATAGGACATCTTAGTTTTATACATTACCTATGTGAGCATGAATAATCTGTTATCTTACTCCTCATGTCTCTGACTCATACCTAAGGTTTTATGAAACCAATCACATCTTTACACTTAGGGCACTTACAACTTTTCATAACTTCCTAACATTAGGCATAAGTGACTATCTACCCTCAGGTCTTTATGTGCTTCCTACATATCTAGATATGTGGTGATCATACACATACCCAGAGATGTGGGATCTTAACATGCTACCTCTCACTCACTTACTAATGCATATGTCCCATACCACATGCACTACTGAGAAAGGAGAAGTGCATACACAGTCTCATGCTCATGGCATTCCTCTTCAAGTCTCATTTGGCTGGCCAAACCAATGAGAATGGAGAAGTTATCCCATTAGCTAGGGTAGGTTGATACTTGAGATCTAACTAGATATTCTTATATCCTTGTCATATCTCCTCTAGTCATTCTATGGTATAACATATATCCTTGGGAATCTATTCCTAAACCCTGACCATACATCGTCACTCTAGGGTTGACTATGAGAATCATGTTTGCCTAGTGGCCATTTACCAAAATTGCTCTTATACCATATGTAACACCCCACTTTTCACAACATGTAAATATCACTGAGCGGAAGCTCTTTACTCAAGGGGGGGGTCACAAAATGCTATTCATTACAATTAAAGTAAATAAACACTTTGCATTGATATAAAATGATTCATACATAGTTCTTAGTAAAAGACAACTACATCATAAACATTCATGATATCTCATTTACTTGGTGACATAACTAAACATGGTAAACATGGCTTTTAAATCTTTGGATCGTCTAGGTAAATGGCGCCCCACCAGGCAAAACTTGAAGGTCTCCTAATCTTGATTTCTCTTTTTATCCTTTACTTGCTCCAAGTCCTACGGACATCGTGTCCCCAGCCATGCAAAACATACATCACGTCAGTAATCGATATTTGGCACTTTATATGACATAAAAGTAAATATGGCATAACATGATAAAAGAATGACTTGACATACTTGACATGAACCTTAACATGGATTTTTCTTAAGCATTCATGATTCATAATTTACATGCTGAATTGAATAGTAAATATAAGCAACCCTCTATGACGCCCCCTTAGGAGCACATGATTGCTAGGAAAGCCCTTGATGCTAGGAAAGCCCTTGATGACCCCTTAAGTTCCATGATTCGGGAGCATATAAAAGCTAGTTCAATTCCATTTAACTTGATCATTAAAATAGCATTAACATTATCATTAACATTAGCATTATCATTAACATGATCATTGAATTTTAACATGATGGGATTTCTCCCCTTGAATCATAATGGGATTTCTCCCTCATAAACCATAACAGGGTTTCCCCTTATTGAACATGATCCATTAATCTTTAATTCATAATCAATAATCATAATAAAAGTTTTTACTATAGACCATAAGCAATCAATCAAGCAATGAGAAATATACATGATAACATCTTAAGAAAACACCCACATTCCATAAAAACATCTAAGGTGCATAATCATAGATAACAACCAATAAATCAAAATACGTGTACCAAATATGCATGGCCCGCTTACCTAATTCATAGATTCTTAACCTAACTCATCCTTCATCATCTAGCCACATGCCAAACCTGATTAACAACAAGATTGTATACATGCATTAGATTCTCATCATTTACCCTAACTATCTTCATTTTAAGGGTTTTGGCCAAGTTAGTCTACAAGTTGCTTATTTGTACATTTGATGACCTTATATTTATTTAGAGTCCATCATGTGGGTGCGGTCCAAGTGTCATGCCATTAAGGCATTCCATGCACCTTATATGCTTATTTTAAGATTTAAGGAATAATCATGCATTCTAGGGTCAAAAGACTCACAATAGAGCATACATGGTTATGATCCAAACAAGATAGGGATCCAAGCATAAAGAATGGTTTAGGTCAGCAAGAATAGAACATAAGAACCACATATAAAGTGAGGTGAGGTCCACTAGGGTCTAGGGATCAAACCACCAACGTGGGTTACCAACATTCAATCATACATGCAATTATGTGTCAAAGGAATCAACCATATAAATGGGCATATTATGGACTGATATTAGAGTCAAAGAGAGACATATATCACTGATTTAAAGTTGATTAGGCATTGGTTCATCATTAAGTGGCAAGATTAGCATAAAAGGGCAATGTACATCATTATAGTCCAATATGGTCACATATGTACAAAAGGAGTCATTTATGAGCAATAGGGAGAAGAGAACCTTCATTAGGTCTACTAAGACATTAGAGTTACTGATTCGATGCTTCAGTGGTTATATATATGCATCCAAGTTCTAAACTTCATCATAACATTGCATTAAATATGTTAAGAAGATCAAAAGATAGCATTTTTGGAAGAAAAAAAAGAGAATTAGGATCATATTCAGGTCCAGAAACTATGACCAAGTTGTATATCTTTTCGAGAGGATCGATTTGATATATTGGTTCACTAGATTTGGCCAATGGGTGAGAGAGATATCCAATTTAGAAGTTTTATAACCAGTCTATAGAGAAAGGATATACCATTATCATGTTATCATGCGAGAGATTGTAGCCGTCAGAGTGTGATCCAATGGCTCACAAGCCTCTGCATCTCCTAGGTCAGGGGTGCGCAGCTGGGTCGGCTTCCTTCTTGGGGACTTGGGACCCAGGCCCGATTACAGATTTGGGCCCGGCCGTCCGTTTGCTGCTACCCGATCGGGGGTCTTCACGCGATCCCTGTGCGAAACAGGGGACGAAGCAGAGCACCTCTGCTCCTACTTCCCATCTATGTTGCACATGTTGCAGCCACAGGGAAGCAACTCGGCAGTGTAGGTGGCAATGGCGGCGGATCCCCTTCAGTCCGTCCTGGCAATGGGTGGCAAGGGTGGTCGTTGCTAGCGGCGCCTGCTGGCTGTCGGCGGTCTCCTCCCAGCCGGACCTGACGGTGCGCCAGATGTAGGGGCGGCACTGCTGGTCTCCTTGGGGAAGGCAACGACCCCACTACTGGAGCAGTTATCAGGGGGAGTCGGGGAGATATAGGCAGACGATAGAGAAGAGAATAGGGAGGATGATGGTTACAGACCATCTTGGCGGCTGCAACTCTGTAAGGAGAGGAGGGTCGAGCCCTTTTTGGGCATTTTTCCACAAACCACAAGAGAGGGATCTGCTAGGGTTTGTTTGAAATGGGAGAGAGAGATGAACATGTAGGAGGAATAATTTCAAGGAAATAAGCAGAGAGGAGGGAGATCGGGCCGCGGAAGGGCAGCGTTGAATGCTGGCTTCGGTTTCGCGAAAGAAATGGAGGAGGGAGACGACCGTGTTGTCATCAGATCATCATTTGACGGTCAGATGAGTCTGCATAATAGGAAAGTGACGAGGTGTCACGTGTGACAGTAATTGCAAGGGCTGGACTTTTGGAAAAGGATGCAATTAATGTAATTTTGACTGATTCTATAGTAAAACTATATTTAAACCTTTCTAAATTTAATTGGAGGGCCAAACATGGTCATAATGACTCTAAATTTTAACCATACGTAAAATTGAAAGTCTAGAATATTCATATGCCATTAGATCTCGTTTTTGTACACATTTAGGCCCATAATTTCTATATTGACTATTAACATCCATATTAATGCATTAAAGGTAATGCAATTTGAAAAGACTCCTAATATTGCATCCTAGAGTCATAATTTTGAGTATTTCTCATTCAATGACAACATAGTCACCTCCTTAATCATTTACTAGGCTTTACAGCTACCTTAGAGGAGAGAGAAAAGAAAGGAGGATCTAATATGAATGCATTGATATATATAATGCATAATTGAAAATGAAATATGAGTTTGAGTCTTATTTTATGTTTTCTCATCCTATATTCGTATAAGAACACCCATTATTGGTATTTTTCATAGAAGCCCCTCGACTATAATCATTTAGGAAAACTCCATCTTAATTTTTAATTTGGTCATGAAAATTGGGATGTGACAGTGAGACATTTACCACCCTAAATGTGGGTCAAAAGTGAGAACACAATTTCCTGGTTAAAAGGATCAGACTTTAGATTTGCATCTGACATAAAGAGATGTTCACAACTCAATATGGAGTCTATTGTAGTAAAGTGGGATATAACACAAGGATAAGGTTAAAAACTATGTAAGAATTTGGAAATATTGAATTAGCTTAGTCGAGACAAAGGTTAAATTTTGGGGTTCCCTTAACAAACAAAGTAGTCTACTCAAATCAAGAAATCTAAGTTATGAAAGCTTCAACAAAGATAATAGTGATTATGATAAAAATGAACTTGAAATGGGTTCAAGCAATCAATCCAACCTAAAAAATACAACAATCTTTATTCTAGTTTTATATATTATCAACATGGTTTTGCAAACAATCATCAAGGATATAATCACATTCCTTCTCTTGATATTTGGGGTAGATTGCTATCGAAGGCACTTCTTACTCGAGATGATAAGAAAAAGATCAACAACAAACATATGAATAATAGATATAATGATTTCCCACACTCCCGGTTCTTAATTAATTCATACTTTAGATCTTCCTAAACTCATTCTTTTGAAATTGTTCAGATCAAGCATTTCAAGAAGGTAGCTAACCAAATAAAGCAACTCAACAAAAATAGAAGGAAATGAGGGTTGCAAAAATACATGTAATAAATAAAAAAAGAAATAGTACATGGTACTAAGGACCTAGTGGCTACTCCCAATCAAAGTTATGGATTTTATCCATTCATGTGCAAGACAATATCAAATTAAAAGTTGAATTGGTCATTTCTTTTAAGAAAAAAATAATAAAATAACAAGAGAAAAGAAGGACATCAATTTCTAAGGGTTGATCCTCATATCTACCCACATTTCATTTTAAATCAACTTTTGAGGTCGGCGAAGTTGGTAGCATTGATCGAACTAATCTTTTAAGCTAGGAAGTTTGATCGAATTGTTAATTGAGATTGGAAGGTCAATCATATTACTCTTGATGAAGGAACTTGGCAACTCCTCTCTCGAGATGAACTTGATCAAGCTGAGTGAATGGTTGTGGCAAAGTCAGACAGGTCGATCACTCTCAAGGTTGATCAATCTAACTTTGGCCCTTTTACTTCTGGAGCAGCATTTCAACTCTTTCATATAAGATAATATGTCTTCGAAATGACACCATGGGGTTCTATCATAGGGTATGATTTGGCTCATTTTGACCTCTGATTGGTCCACATGGCAATCGACCCATGACCCTTGGCTATCGAGGTTGGAGATCAATCATCTTTGCTTGCTGCATTTTTTTCGACTGAAAAGTTAGTTCCATGTGTTTTCTTTACTTTGCTTATCCATCCAGATCTTGTACATAAGATTATTTTTTGAGGGTATCAACCCTCAAGATCAATCAAAATGGTTAACTGGTACATGCAATTGATCAATATTTGACCGGTTGATTGACTCCCCTTGTTTTGTATCGGTCTGATTGTGTGACCAAGCTTAGAGCTCAATCATGTCCTCTTGATTCTGATCATCCTCAAGGTCGATCAACTTGTCTCTATGCAGATGCCTGACATGTATTGCTTGAGCCAATTTATCTATGGAATGTGGAGTTTGATTAATGTCTTCACTTAGTAATGAAATTTTTCTCAAGCTTATTTGTTGATCAAGCTTGGAGGTTGATCAATTTCTTTCATTGAAGATGGATAACTTTCCTTGGGCTGGGATTGGCTGACATGTAGGTCGATCACTTTTAATCAAGTTGTGTGTGTTTGGAGTGAAATTTTTGTATTTTAAAGGTATCTAGATCAAAAGTGTAATTTGTTAATTGTGTAAAAAGAACATTTTTTTAGTATTTTTGAAAATAACATGTGATTGATGACTGACAATAGATTTATGGTAGCCTCTTATCAAAATTGTAACCGGTTCTTCAAATTATTATTCCTAATAAAATGTCATGCTTCATTTAAGAGATCCTTCTTTGCCATTTTGTATGATTTGTTTCTCATACACAGTCTCTAATGCACAACTCTTTAATAAAGTATATTTCCCTCTCATCTTTTTGTTGTATGGGACGTGAAAGGTGAATAGGTTGGCTTAAAGGCATAAGGGTCCTTCCATTCCTATTTGTGTCCCACTCGACAATAGGTTTGTTTAGTGGGCAAACAATCCCCATAGTCTAGACCAATTGATTTTAGAGTAGTGTCATTTGCACCTGTAAATTATTTATACTTTCTTGGAAAACGTGCACCTCAACCCAAATCTTGAGTTGTGCATCACCACATCTCATACTGAGAACATTGATATCAATGTACTTGATTCATGGAGCACCCTGTCCTTAGGGTTTCATTTACCTCATTCACTTATCGCATGGCTCTCATAAGGATTTCACGCGACATAAACATTCACTGAATAAAGACTACTATCAACAAATCATATAAAATCAATATACGTAGGAAACCTTGGAACTGAGCTGAATTTGGGTTTCCATGCCATTCATTGAGATAACATGCATCAATAATAAAATTGAATAAATAAAGTCTATCATGTCAAGAAAATCCATTCAAATGGATTTCACGATCTTTATTCACAAATATCCAACTTTCCTAGCATTTAGGGTTTCACCCTCTTTACTGACATATCAAACAAACACTATTCACCTTAAACAAAATCCAAGATAATATCTGACATATATGTACTATGCATTCAGATAAACAATCATTCATAACCAAGGGAATCCAGATAAACAAATTTCTCTATTTAATTATACAACAATTTCAGTCATAGACAAATTCCCTATATTTCAGTTTACTCTTATAACCTCTAAAAATACTTAGGGAATTCTCATTAGGGTGTATTGTATACATTTCTAATATGATTTTATCATCTAAAATTCATCCAAACAGAGGAAGAATCCATTTCATATCATTTTGCAACAACTTAGATCAAACACACAATTCAGGGTTGTAGTCGCATACTAAACAATTAAAGATTATGGATGATTTAACCAATTTCTGTGCAATATACTATTTAAAGGAAGTTCCCACTCACCCTAAGGTGTGAAAACACCTTAAAAACGCAGCTCATCCCTGAAAATCTTGATCTCATATCAAATCCCTAGCAATTCACCCGATTCTTCTTCCTTTCAACTCGGAAACCCTAAAAATGAGGGAATATGAAGAAAGAGTGAGAAAAGGGGAAGTTTTGATACTGTTTTGGATCAAATCAGAGGAGAGATGGAATTTTGACATGTGATAGAATATTCACTATTAAATTCTATGCAAAGAAGCTAAACTTACATGATTTCATCATTCCTCGGACCGCAAAACCCTAGGTCAGCATCCCCATCACTTTCTCCTCTCAAACCCTAACTCTCCCTCTCTCTATAGGATTTTGTTTCTCTAGATTGAATCACGAATTATGAGAGATGCTAGTGTGTTAGTTTGAACATATAGAGCAACTGATCTACTTGGGTCAATTGCACATTGACCCCTCACTATACTTTTTCTTATTCCAGCAGAATTTTTTGTCATAAAAATATTACTATAATTCGTCTATTGATAAGATCTAAACGCATCCAAAAATTATGAATTTTTTTCAAGTTTTTTATTATTGATTTTTAGATCTCCAGTTAAAATTTCAGATCATTTGGAGTTACCAATAAATAAATAAAAATAAAACACTACACTACTAAAAAACACTCTATCAGCATTTTGGTCGAAGTATAGTTCGACCGAGAACCAATTTCAAAGAACACTAAAATATTCTAAAATTTTTCTCCAATATCCATTTTTGAGTTATCCATATCATATCCAAAATTCAATTTAATAAAAAAATGTTTAGAAAATATGAAAAATCATTTACCATACTACTATCCTGATCAAATTCCATATTCATGTACTATCAAAACCCTAATTTTTGCCGATTAGGGTTTACATTTCTCAAACCCTAATTCTTCAAACTAAAATCATAGTTATAGTTTCTTCTTAGGTTTTAAACATCACAATTTATCTACTATCATTAATCAAGTCTAAACAATGTTCAATCTAATCAAGCATGTAATCATTCATGTAAACCCTAGTTTACCAATTAAGCACAAATGTGGTCATTACACATCACGTCCATGGTGACCCCTATGGTCATGCCATTGGCCTTCCAGAAACCTCCACCAACCTATGATTTACCTCACATGTGGCCATCCACCACAACCATGTTCACTCCACTCCACCCTGGTCGTGCTGACCAAAACGGTCATGGGGGCCAGCAACCTTAGTACACTTTCTACACTTCTTTACCCAAACTACCCCCACTTAACCTAGTGATTTCCCACCACCTATATATACCTAGGTGGTGGTTTTAGTGCAAGGCTACAACCCCCTAGCATTCATTTCTACCTTCCTTAGTGTATTCAAGATCTCCGAACTACTACCACCTATCTCCACTCCATTTCCACCTTCATCCACCTCAAAACCCTAGCTTTCTAGGGTTTTCGCTACTTCCACCACCCATTCCATGCCATATTGTCACCAAGGAGGGAGAAGTACGTGCTCTTACTTATGGAAGTGAAGAATAAGATCTTCCACAAGCTCTATGGATTTTCTCTCTTCTTCTACCTCTTCTTTTACTATTTTTCACACTATGAGTAGTTAAGCCTTTTGTGGTGGGTTGTTCGGGGTTAAAATGTTACTTTGATATCATGTTGGGGGAATATAATTTGTAAACTCCATGTTTTCATTCTGTGATGATTTATTTCTACTTCTATCTCATTTCCCATGTTGCTTCTCGTGGTTTGTGCTTGAAAACATGAACTACTTGTTGTTTTATGATTGAAACCACCTAAGTTGAGGAGGAGATGACATATGTAAGGCTATCTTGGGATTTGCTCCTAGGTCCAACTAGTGGATCCCTATCTAGAACCCCATATCCCCCACACATATATCACTTCTTCTACTCCTAGTTGTGAGATATAAGTAGTTAGTGTAGGAGTGTTTCGTATAATTGCCTAGGAGTTTTCTAAAAGCTAGATGGTGAGTAATGTAAGGTGAAACACCCTCATCTCTACTTGTCACGCCTACCTTTGGCTCCCAATTACACTATAGGATTTTATCCTAGGAACCTAGATTAGTCAAATCCGAATGGAATCTAACCTATACCTTAGTCAAATTGAGCCTCATAAGGATAGATAGAGTGCAAGGGTGTAGTTCCCCTTCCACACACTCTATTCTATACATGGACAACTAATAGTCTAGGGTGATTGCATATCATTTAACTAGTTGTTTGGATTAGAAATCCAGAATGAATGGTTAGGTTTTACATGGTATGTCCCCCCCCAACTAATATCTTGATAACGTTACCCTAAACGACCCACCTCTACTTAAATTGCATTAATACCTCAATTGATCTCTTATCTAGTTCAAGCTATTTGGTTAATTGCTTCAATTTCTTTGTTGGTTAATTGCTTAGTTTTGGATAGTTAGGCCTTGCTAGAGTAGCTAGTGCTCTTTTAAGCTTACTAGTGTCAATATTGTTGGTTAGTGATAATCTAGGTCATTAATTGCTCTAGTGTCTAAATTTCTTAGCTAGTGTAATTTAATCTTAGTCTCTTTCTCTTACTCACTTAGTTGCCTCTCTTTGTTAGCTAGATTACTTGTTTAGGGTTAAATTAGGGTTTCACTTGTTTTGTTTCATTTCTTCATTTCTTGCATGAACCTTAGTGTAATCAAACCAAAACCAACTTTAACTCGAAAAACCCTAATCTCTACTTTAGGAACATATATTAATCTAACGTATCTCTAGTGCCCCCTCTCTCCATACAGATCAACCACTCACCTATACTATAATATGATCTCGTGAGCTTTTGGGTGATATATTATAGTCTATGAGGATGTGTTAGTATAGGGCCCATTATAAATTTGAAAGATACAAAGTGTGTGTCTCTCAAGATCCTTTAGTGTTGCTTCTATTAATAACTCGATTGAGTAGTGTGTTGTCTCAACCACAGCTTGAGAAATGCATCAAGCTTTCTAGCTTCGTTGTCAAGGATTGAGGCACTCAACCTAGCTAGTTAGTGTATCTTTGCTTTTCCTACTGCCCTCACCATTGCTATTCTTTATTCTTCGTTTACCTTTGCATACTTGTTTTCTAACTTAGCTCTTTTTACTTTTTTTTCCTTGTGTGCGTGATAGTTATGCATGCTTGGGTGATGTTAGACTTCTACTGACTTGGTTCCACTTGATCCCTAGATAGGTAGAAGGAGATGTCAACACCAGCACATACAACACCAAGAGGTTGAAATAACAGAACAGGATGCCCAAATTCAGAAGTACCACCACCCAGACACTCCATGAGAACTTCCTTATGAAACTACACATCCCCCACTACCACCCTAGTTGACCAAATTTTGGGTCAACAATTCTCCATTCCACCAACCCTCCTTGGACTCTTACCCACCTTCTATGGGTTGGAGAATGAGAACCCATATCACCACGTTGATGCCTTCTTGGAGACTTGTTCCACCTTCTACACCCCTGATGCAATTGATGAATCTATTAGGAGGACCTTGTTCCCCTTCTCACTCAAGGAAAAGGCTACAGAATGGTACATGTCAAATCCGGATTTGGTCACTTGGGTAGCCATCAAGAATGAGTTCCAAAAGAAGTTCTATCCTAACTCCAAGTTGATACAAACGAGGAGGTAATTCACTTTGTTCATCCAAAAGGAGAATGAGACATTCCATGAGATGTGGGAGAGGTTCCAAATGTTTCTTAGAGCCCGCCCTCACCATGAAGTTCCCATCTGGAAGCTTGTACAATCCTTCTACACTGGTCTATTAGAATTGGGTCAAATGATTGTTGACTCCTATTATCGTGGAACCTTCATGGCCAAGTCCCATGAAGAGTAATGGGTCCTCCTTGAGCATTTAGTAGAAAATTCATGTCATTGGACTTCTATCATGGGTGTATATAATGATACAAACCGGGCTCCTCCTCCACCTTCTTCTCCTCGAGCTAGGGAAGATCTAAATCCCCAAATGATGAAGATTCTCACTGATATGATGAACTTGATGAAGAATCAAGCTGTAGGGTCTTCTAGCCACTTAACCAACTATGTTTAAGCTATTTGTGAGGAGGTTCAAGCTCTTCAATCTTTTGGCAACCGAAACAACCAAGGGCCCATGTCCCATGTAAGACCCCTAACCATGCTTTAAGGATGAACATACCGTTTTATCATAATTACATGCTTAAAACCTTAATATAACCCTAATATGTGCTTTGATATCATGTAACAAGCTTAAGTGTCAAGTTTGGACCAATTTGGACATTGTTTGAGCAAGTTATGCATTTATATGCTTGTTTTAGACTATTATGCAATTTACCTATATCTAGGGTTTTTTCTTGTAATTTGTCATATGATTTTGTGTCTCACGTGTTTCCATATCCTGATTTATATATTTGTGCCTTGGGGTTCTTAGTTTCACCTTGGTTTGGGTGGTGACACCTACCTAGGGGTTGAACTTAGGGTTTTCTCTCATAGATGGGTTACCTTGAGTGATAGAACTCAATGGTACTCTTGGTTTGGTGAGCTATGATGGTTTTCCTCGTGTTTCATGATCCTATGGTAGTCCCTAGAGGTGTTAGGGTTTATGGTTTTCTCTTTTGAGCTCCTTGGATTGATGGTTCACCTAGAGAGGTGCTCAATCGATGGTTTTTCACCCTAGTGAATAAGGGGTCCAAAAATCGATGGTTCTCCTACTGATGGAGATTGATGGACACCCTAGGATTCAATATTTGATGTCCCTTCTTACTCCCACAACCAATGGACCTTCTAGTTTGCATGGATGTGATGCTTTGGCCATGGGACACTTGGCAAACTTTGTTAGACACCTTAACCTTCTCTTCTCTCTCACCCATAGCTTTATATACCTTCCTCCCCCCATGCAAACCAGATTTTTACACATCTAATTCTCCCTTTCTTCTTAATTGCTACTTTTATCTCGTCCCCCTTTTTCTTGGTGGAGAAGAAGGAGCTCAAGGGAGAATAAGGTGGTCGATCTTGCTTGCATGTGCACCTAGGGTTTGGATCTACCCTAGTTGAGGTCGTTTGGTGCTTCCTTGCATGGTTTTTTGGCCTGGGCAAGTGAGATATCCCTTCCTTCCTTCATTTTTTTAATGTAAGGCCTTCATCTCCCTTCTTCTGGTCAGATCCATGGAATAGTTGAGCTAGATCTTGAAGATGCCTTCTTTCTTACTTCCTTGGCCTAGGGTTTACTTCCTTTTTGGAGAAGGAGCTAGCTTGGCTGAGTGGAGTGCTCAAGATATCGAGCTACCTTTCTATTTGGAGCTTCATCTTCAACCTAGAGGTGAATTATATAACTGTATCCACATTTATTGCTTACTCCTAGCTTGCATGTACAAGATCTTTCTTAAAAATGTAGTTCTAAGTAGAAAGATCCTATATTTACCTAGGTTTTAAGATTATGTGATGATCCTTAAGTAGTTTTCTTCTTGTACAAACCCTAAACCTTGTGCATGACCCTCCCTTGGTATTTGGAAGCTCTAGATGTAGCACGCATCTATAAAATGATGGATTTCTCTCTCATAAATGATGGTTCTTTTCTAGGGTTTTGAGTTGATTTCCCTTTCTCATATTGCAACTCGATGGTTTTGTTCTTGGTGTTGTTTGGGTTGACTTTCTTATACCAACTGATGGCTTTGAATTAGTTCTATTTTGGATGTTCATATGCTCAAGCATGATGGTTTTGGTTCTCCTTCAAGCGGTGCAACTTTATGGTTTCCCTCCCTCTCACAATTGATGGTTTTACTTTTTTTTAAATAAACTTTCTCATTCATTTGAAGAAGCATTTATAGATTGGTTAGGAGAGGAATCATTACATATGATAAGGAAACATTCAACCCAAATCTCATTGTTAACATAGCCAAGAGCGAATTTGGCAAGATTGTGAGCATCTTTATTTCTTTCTCTATGTACATGTTGGAAGGAGATGTGCCTGAATAGCCTCCCTAGGACATCCATTCTTACATAGACCTGACCGGAATGTCCTTTACTTTTAACTTCCTAGCAACCTTCTTTATAACACCAAGGGCATCCCCTTCAAAGATCACTCTGTCGAGTCCAAGAGTTATAGCAACTTCAATGGAGAAAAGAAGGGCATATCTCCCACCTATGGCCACCGACTAGTGCCCATCAATAGTGCGGGCCACCATGTCTACTATGTCACCATCTACATTTCTAAAGATGAAACTGAAAGTAACCTTCAGATTTCTACTAATAGCTGCATCAACGTTAGCTTTGATTAAGTAAAAACTAGGTGGTGTCCATCTAATATTTCTAGTCTAGAGGGGTCTCTTCTTCCTCCCTTTGTATCTTTCCTTGATAACTTTGTGCATGTCAGACCATTTCTAAAGCCTAGTCGCCTCATCTTTCATTATTTCCAGTGTCCCATTGAAGGTTTGATCATTTCTACTCTTCCAGACCGTAGGTCATAGGGTCGCAAAAGTGATCATATCAACATTGTTGAGTTTGGCGAGAAGCATCTTCACCAAATTAAATCCAGTTATATGTTGATGGTTTCTCCATATCTCATTGAAGGGGGTGTTAGTCCACAACCGAGCAACATGAGGACATTCGAATAGGACGTTCTACAGAGTTTCCTACACCTGAGCACATAAAGGGCAGGTAGGGTCCTGAACTATGTGTCTCACTAAAAGTATTTCCTTCGTGGGCATTTGGTTTGTGCATAGGTGCCACAGGAAGTGCTTGATCGTCAGAGAGGCCTCTAAGTGCCACAGGCTCATTCAAACAGAAGTCGAACCATGATTGTGGTCAACCCAACAGGGACCCTCTTGATCAGCTGTAATGTTGTAGGTAGATTTCATACTGAATATGTCATTGTTGCTTGGGAACCAGTACATTTCATCTTTTGCATCAGTGCACAAAGGGATATTCAAGATGATTGAAATGTCATCAACATTCAAAATATCCTCCATTCTATCCATCCTCCACAAAACATGTTCACTTTTGATCAACTCCTCCACTAGCATGTCAGTGAAATTTGTTGGGACACTCATGTTGGTACATCTCCCCTTCACTTGTGGCAGCCTAGAATCCTCCCACACCCTGATATTCCTATCATTCCCTACTTTCCATCTTAGGCCTTCTTTGAGAAGAGATTTTGTGTCCCATATGCTCCTCCATGTTATACTTGGGTCGTAGCCTCTATAAGAGTCCAAGAAATCTACACTTTTATAGTACCTTTGCTTAAGAGCACTACCGGCCAATGAGTTTGGATTAGCAAGTAATCTCCAGGCTTGATTCACAAGAAGCATTGTATTAAAGAGAGATAGATTTCTGAAGCCTAGGCCTCCCACATCTTTTGGTTTACACAACCTGTCCTACAAGAACCAGTATATCCTTCTCCTTTTAGCTATTTTTTCCCCGTAAGAAGTTTTCCATGTACATGTTGAGGTCCTCTATAATATACTATGGTGGTCTGAACAGCCCCATCATGTAGATTGGTATTGCTTGGATGATCAACTTTATCAGAAACTCTTTCCCTACCTGGTTTAGAAATCTCTCTTTCCAACCCTTTAGTTTTGACCAAACCTTATCCTTGATTGCACTGAAAGTAGCTTTTTTAGATTGTCCCACGATAGATGGAAGACCGAGGTATTTGCCCAACTTTTCAACCTATTTCATTCTGAGAGTAGTAGTAATAGAAGACATGTACTCCTCCTTTACATTTTTGCTAAAAGTATTCTCCAACTTCATGTAGTTAATTTCTTGCCCCGAAGCTCTCTCATAGCAGCTGGTTATATCAGTCATCAAAGTAGCCTCTTGTGGAGTTTCTCTTGTGCAAAATATGCTATCATCAATAAAGAATAGATGGGACACCATTGGGCCTCCCTTACACGACTTCATGACATGAATCTTCCCCTCTTCCACTGTCTTGCTCATAAGAGATGAGAATGCATCAGCACAAATGATGAAAAGATAGGATGATATTAGGTCTCCTTACCTAAGACCTCTCTATGGTTTGGCATGGCCTCTTCTACGCCCATTGATGATCAAAGAGAATGTAGTTGAGCTGAAGCACTCACCCACCTTTTTCCTCCAGCACTCATCAAAGCCAATAGCCTTCATCACTTCCTCAATGAAGTTTCATTCCATGCGGTCGTAAGCCTTACTCATGTCGAGTTTGATGCCCATGAAGATTTTTTACCCTTTCCTTTTCTCTTCATAGCATGGAACATCTCATAAGCAATGACAATGTTGTTTGTTATCAGTCTTATTAGGATGAACACACTCTAGTTGACTGATATCATCTCCTCTAACAACCTCTTCATTTTGTTCACTAGCATCTTGGAAATGAACTTGTAGATGATGTTGCAAAGGCTTATGGGCCGGTAGTCTCCCATATGTAAGGGTTATTTGTACTTAGGGATCATAACAATATTTTTTGTGTTGATCCCCTCTAGGTTGACTCGTCCCTCCATCGACTTTGAATGAACTCTATGACGTCATCACCAACAGTGCTCCAGAAGTGTTGGAAGAAGCCAGCATACAGACCGTCAGGCCCAGAGCCTTCGTGGGATGCATATGGGTGAGGGCCCTCCCATATTTCTTCCTTTAAAGGTGTTTAGAGCAGCATATTATTGGTTTCACCATTGATAGATTTTTTGAGCCCCTCAATGGCATCTGCAAAAGATGAGTTACAGAGAGAGGAGAACAAGTTTTGATAGTAGTCAGTAATAATATTTGTAATTTTAGCTTCTTCTTCCTTTACATTTCCATCTTCGTCTTTCAAATTTTTTATTTCATTTCTTCTTTTTTTTGTTGGCTTTTCTATGGAAGTAAGTGGTGTTTCGTTCGCCATCCTTCATTTTGTTTGTTTTTGCTCTCATATTCCAATGGCTTTCGTTGACTCTTTACAACTCAATGACTTCTTTGTTAATCTCTCTGATGCGCTCCATTGTGGTGATGCTCATTTGCATCCCTCTCTAGGTCGCTCTCCATCCTTCTAAGCCTTATGTTAATATCCTCATATTTAGCATTTGCCTAACAACTTAGCTTTTTAGTACATCCCTTCAGCTTTTGGTCGATCGTGGCCTCACTGGTGTTTCTCCAAGCCTATTCAACAATCATCTTACACTCTTCATCATTCAGCCAATACGACTTGAATTTGAAGTTGTATCTCTCCCTCCTTCTCATCCTTCTATCATCAGTATCAGGAATTAGGGGGGTGTGGTCAAACTTCACTCTTGGGAGGACTTGTACCCATGCATTGTTGAAGCAGGCTGACCAACTAGCTGAGGCTAGGGCCCAATCAAGTCGCTCTCTCAAGGCAGTGGCTTCTTCTCTTCCCTTGAACCAGGTGTATTTGTTTCCAGCACAGCCTAAATCAATGAGTCCACACTGGTTTGTAGTATCCCTGAAGTCCTCAATATGTCTATCAGAGTTCATTGATCCTCCTTCCTTCTCATCCTAGCTAAGAATCTCATTAAAATCTTTGATAAAGACAATCGGCCTTTTGGAACTGTTGGAAAGCTCCTTCATTAACTCCTTAAGTCCTCAATTTGTAATTGTTTTCAGCCCATCCATGGATTCCGATGAGTCTCTAGTTATTATTGTTAGAAGGATCTTCAATCCTACCACGATGTGATGTCTTAAATAAGTAATGATGTTGACCACCTTGTCATTCCATCATAAACCCATTCCTCTTGATCTTCCTTGACTGTTGATTCCATTCGCATAACCAAAACTCCTTTTAGTTTTTTCCAGATCCCTATCCTTGATCAGGGTCTCCATAACAAAGACCACATTTGGGTTCTCTCTCCTGCAAATGGAGCGGAGAGTGTCTATTATGCCAAGTTTTCCCAAGCCTTGGCAATTCCAACTCAATGTTTTTATTGCTATTCACGGTGTTGGTCTTCACCAATCATCTTTACTTGAGATTAGGCCTCCCATATCATCGTTGATTCACTACTTCTTCCCATCTTCATGGCCTTATCTTCTTCTTCATGTCCATTATCTTATTTCTTATACACCTCTACCCTCCTCGTTAGGTATTGTGTTCCTTCCTTTGGGATCGTGCTCTTCTTCATTTCCATTGTTGATGGTTTTACTTGGTGTTTGAGGCTTGTTTTTTCATCTGTTGACAACACTCAATGGTTCCACTGGGTGCCACACTCGATGGTCTCACTGGGTCATCAACCAATGGCTCTTCTAGGTTCCAAACTTAATGGCTTTATTGACTCTAAGGTCTATGACTTTTCTGGTTCCACACTTGATGGCTTTACTGACACTTAGGTTGATGGTTTCAATGGGTCTTTGGCTGATGGTTTCAATCAATGGTTATTTTGGCTTCATGATCTGAGGGTGGTCCTATGGTTCACAAACGATGGTGGACCTGATGTCCATAGTCGATGGATCTTTTGAGGTTAGCAAATGATGGTGCCTTTTATGTCAACAACTGATGGCTTAACTAGGTCAAGTTAGATGACTCATATAGGTCAGAACTCAATGGATTTACTAGACATATGATTCAAGGGTTTTGTTTATATGTAGTCCAATGATTTTGGGTGAGGTTATGATTTGATAGTTTGGGTTTAATGCTCTAGTTTGAGGGTGATGTCTTGGTTTAAGAACATTCATGATTTTGATAGGAAATTTGAATATGAAAGTTGTTCTTTTACCTAAGCAAGTGTATGAACCTAGGGCTTAGTTGAAGTGTTGATTTGTATATTCTTTTCACACTTATCTTAATGAACTTAACCTAATGCAATTAAGAAATGGTGATTAATCATACTTAACTTCCTTATATGATATGATGAAGGGATACTCTCTTAATGTTGTTGAAACCCTAATGTGTTACCATGTGAACATCTTAGATCTTTAATATAATTCCATGTTAAACTTGTGTATCACATGCATGGTGATGTTTTGTTGAAGCTTTTGTTAAGGCATGAAAAGATAATGATGTTCTTGTAGGGAATGATGTGATGGTCCTAATGACCCTTGGGTTGGAGGTGTAATCCTCTTACTTATGTGACAAGGATTGGCATCATGTGATGATGTGATAATAATTACATCTCTTATGATTTATATCTTCTGGAGTTGTTACATACCCATGTTTTATAGAATTCTTTTAGGGTTTTCTTGTAACTTGATTGATGTAGTTAAAAGACACTCAACTGACATTAACTAATCAAGTGAAACCCTAATCACATAGTTCCCCCTGTGGTGTAGAACCATTCCAGTGTCAGGACTTACTGGATGGGGAAATAAGTATTCTTGAAGTGAAGCCCAAAGTCATATGTTGTTGAGTATATGTTGGTTTTTGAGGATGGTTGCAGTCATACCTTAGTAGGAGAACGACTACGGTCATATCTCAAAAATATGTATATGAGATGTCATTTAGGATAGTTGTGGTTACACCTCAAATTATAGGGTTTTGTATACCCTGGTTACTAGTGTTGTGACCTATATACTAAGGGTGGACTAGGTTGTTTTGTAGCTTGACTATATATGTCACTGCATCAGACTCATACCGACTAAGGGTGAATGAGATCTTAGGATTTTGGATCTCCTAGATCTTATACGGAACTAGTTTCGACTTAGCAGTGGTCAGTTGGAATTTGAGTGGTATACCTCAAATTCCCTAGGGTTTAATAGAAGATATAATCCAGGCGTGTGGTATACCTATTTCGGGATAAACATGACTCAATTTCCCTTTTCTTGTTTCCTATAATGTTTAGTTATCATGTGATGCGGTGCGAGATATCAACTATATAGAAAGTGATAGATTTACCTATTCCACTATGTAACATGTTAATCATGATTAATTTATTTTAGTAATTATCTTGCTTAATCTATTTAACTTGTTTAATAACATAACATGTTGTAATTGATACACTGTTGTTGAGAGTTATATCTCTCGTTGGGACATGAGTCTTGCCTCGTGGGTTACCGCATCGTCAATGACATAGTCAGGTTCGAGGTGTTGAGGAGGAGCAGCTTGGAGAGTAGTAGGAGAAGAAGGTTGGCTAGTAGTTAGAGTGTCCTAGAGTCATCCATGTACTCTCAAGTCTGGGCATGGGATGTTTTGTAGATAATATGTATATCGACTTGAGTTTTTGCAATATTTTGATTTTGTATATGGCATGTATATGTGGATCACATCTTTTGTATATAGGTTGTGGATGAGACCAGTGAACATGTATGTAGATATCTAATATGGTATATGTTGTTATGCAGGTTGTTGGACTTATATGTAAATGTTTATTAGTATTTACATGATATCATCCCTTGGTGATTACATTTTTCCAATTCAAGGTATATAGAAATCCAATTCAAGGTATAACCACATCCTTAGTATTTACATGATATCATCTGTTGGTGATTACATTTTTCCCTCACTAGTGACTTCAATTTCACCTAGGTTTCAAACCTATTGTTCATTCATTCCTACATAAGGGTGAGGTAACACTTGCAACCCCAAATCATGTCACTAAGTTCAACTTAAGGTATTCATTCTCATTTTTCAATTTTAAGTAGAACATGTGTCTACCCGATCTCTCTCACTCATAATGAGATGAAATAAGCACTTGACTACAGAACATATACAAAGTTCATCCCATTCCAAGACCAAAATGGTGTAAATACACTATCTTAAAATTTCATAGTTTAGGTTGAATAATTATCAACATGACTCTGAACCACACATACCCTTTTTAATTCCACAATATTCTTATATCTCATGAAATCAAAACCCTTTTTAACTATTGAGTTTGTACACCACTCCTTTCATTATTACATGACTTCTTTGTATCTACTACATTTACACCTTAGGTATTATGAGCCTTAACCACTTCATTGAGGTCTCTAGGGGCGTAGGTACTTTTTGGAGTGATCTCATCCTCATGCATCTAGGGAGTGCCTCTCACATTCACCCATTGGGCCACATGAACATCGTGAAGGTGGACAATCTCCTGGGACATGGACCTTGAGCAAACATAGTTGTTACCTCCCGACCATATGGATATGTGCACTTAGGGAACAATCAACTCCTAATCACATGTGTCTCATGTACCTTTAATACTCCCTAATTGACCTTAGATTGACTCAGGGTACTACCCTTCCCAAGGGTTCATCTATAGCACATTATTTTTGTATATATTTCTATAAATTAGATTTCATCCATATCTTATGATGCTCATTATTCACTTTATGTCCCCTCATCAGGCTCATGGCGACTTTCTTTTTTGGGCTCGGTCTCATAGTGTTAGCCACTTCCATAGTAACTTTTCCTCATGTTCCTCAGAGATGGCATACTTGGGTTCAAAGAATCATACTCAATATATGTTCTTTCATATTTTATATCCTTAATCCTTCACACTTAGGTGACATTTAAGGTTACCTCAATCTTTAAATTGATTTATCATATCACCCTTCTAGATAAGATCCTAACCTAGGGTGCCCTCTTGGCTCTTAGGAGGAGGTTAGTCTCTCTAGATACAACCTGACCCCAAGGTTGATGGTTTTGCCTCTCCCATAGGTCCTTTTCCCATTCTTGGGTTGACCCACCCCAGGTCAGGACACCAACCCTAACAGTTTCATATTTTCATCTTTATGCATTATTTTTATTATAACTTCTCAACCCTTGTTTTCTCAGTCTCGGTGTATACCCACTCATTGGGGGTATTCATACTCACTCGTTGGGAGTATTTTAATGATCTACCCACTCTAGGGGGTAATATCTAATCATACACACTATTTGGGGGTGTCCAATATCATACTCACTCTCTGGGAGTATTTCAGTGGCATACCCACTCACTGGGGGTAGAATACTCATTCTCTGGAGGTAATTTCAATAATACACCCACTCATTGGGGGTAGTTTCAGTTGCATACCCACTTGCTGGGGGTATGTTCAATGACATACCCAGTCATTGGGGGTAGTCTAAATAGCTTACCCACTCATTGGGGGTATCATACTCACTCATTGGGGGTATTGTTTATTCCTCCAGTATAGCATTAGGACAATGAGCAAGTTATATTTATATTTTCACTTTCATGTATAATCATTGGTTACTTATGTCTCTCATTTATATTCAAAACAATTTACTAAATCATGCATGAATTTGTCCGCATCCAAGAATGGGAGGTTGGGTCACGTAAACCTACTTATATTTCTGGTTTCCTCTTACCCTAAAAATTTCATATTATCATCTTTTCATGCAACCTAAATAAAAAAAATTATTTTAACCTCACCACCATTATTCTCTTTTCTCAATGGGGTGCCCTCTCTTTAGGAGAACCTCTTTATGTGGAACCTTCTCTAAGGTTTTGGTCATTGCAGTGAACGTTTCATAACATAGGCCTTCCATTCTGGGCTTGGCTTGAGGTGACCTTCCAGAGTTGGTATATGAGGACTCCCTTAGCCAATGTCAATATTAACTTTCCCAACATACATCTAATTTTTGGAATCAAATATAACAAGTTAAATATCTAAATCTTTCTCTTTTGGAAAAACCTTAGATTAATTGCTCACACCACCTGGAAACTCTTTTTTCTCTTAAATTCTATAATTCTTCTCTTTACTTTATTATTTTTAGGTATTCCAAAATTCTGGCCGAAATAACATTATCTGTTGCCTCAAACATTATGTTTCTAATAATGGCTAGATAATTACTTTTTTAATTATCTTAAACACCATGTATTTTATTTCCCTTTGGAAACTTACATATTATCTTTTAATTTAGTTATCTAATATTTAACAACGTAATCATCCTTTATTTATGTACAAAAAATCTCTTATTTAGGATATTCCACATAATTCCATATTTAAAAATACCAATTATTCATTACTTTTAGAAATCACTTTATTATTCTATTCCACTCTTTTTTGTCCAAAAACTTTATTAGATTTTTGAAAAGCAAAAAATGTATGAATTCCTTTTTTTTCTTTAACTTGTGCCACACGGACTACTTGCAAAGTAAATTCTCTAGGACCTTTATATGGGCCATGGGTTGCATTGATGCCATAAGGTGATTCCACCAATAATACCATTGGAGCAAATTGTTCATCAAAGCATGCTTTATATTTATATTATTCAATTTTTTAACCAAAATTGAGGATATAATAGAGCTTCTCTTATTGCTGGAGGTGAAGAAGAAAATGAAGATCCTCCATGAGCTCCATGGTTTTTCTCTCTCTCTTTTTGGTGACTAAGAGAACCCACCCCAAGAGAGTCTGGCATGGTAAACTCTCGAGGCATGAGAGGGTGTGGTCTGGTCACCCCCCTTCCATGCCAAATCAGCGTGGGTTGTCATTCATAATGTGTCTTTGGTGAGGTTAGAACTCGGGTCCTTCATTGGGACTTATCGAGCTCTTACCACCCAAAATACTCTAACCGAATCTTTTCTCTCTTCTACCTCTTCTTTTACTCATTTTTGCACTTTGAGTAGCTAAGCCCTTTCTGATGGGTTATTTCGAGTTAAAATCTTACTTTGATACCGTGTTGGGAGAATATAATTTGTAAATTATATTTTATCATTCTATGATGATTTCTTTCTACTTCTATCTCATTTCCCATGTTGCTTCTTGATTTTTCTGATTGAAAACATGTATTACTTGTTGTTTTATGCTTGAAACCACCTAAGTCTAGGAGAAGATGACATATATCTTGGTAATTACTCCTAGGTCCAACTAGTGGATCCCTAGATAGAACATCATATCCCCACACATATATCCCTTCTCCTACTCCTAGGTGTGATATCTAAGTAGCTACTATAGGATTGTTTAGTGTAGTTTCCTAGGAGTTTTTTAAAAGCTAGATGGTGAGTAATGTGAGGTGAAACACCCTCACCTATACTCCCAACTCCTACCCTTGGCTCCCGATTACACTAAACATCCCCATCCTAGAGACCTATATTAGTCAAATCCTAATGGAATCTCACTTATACCTTAGTCCAATTGAGCCTCGTAAGGGTAGATAGAGTGTGTAAGAGTGTAGTTCCCCTTCACACACTCTATTCTATCCATGGAAAACTAACATAACATTTGACTATTTGTTTGGTTAAGCAATCTAGAATGAATGATTAGGTCTTACATGGTATGTCCCCCCAACTAATATCTTTATAACATTACCCCAAATAGTCCACCTCTCCTTAACTTGCATTAAAACCTCAATTTCTCTCTTAAAGTTCATGAAAGCTTAGTTAATTGCTTTAATTTCTTTGTTAGTTAATGCCTAGTTTTGGATAGTTAGGCCTTGCTAGAGTAGCTAGTGCTCTTTTGAGCTTGCTAGTGTCAATTTTGTCAGTTAGTGACAATCTAGGTCATTCATTGCTTTAGTGTCTAACTTTCTTAGCTAGTGTAACTTAATCTTAGTCTATTGATCTTGCTCACTTAGTTGTCTTTCTTTATTAGCTAGAATTAACTTTTTTAGGGTTAAATTAGGGTTTCGCGTGTTCCTTTCTTTCTTTCTTGCATGAATCTTAGTATAATCAAACCAAAACTAATTGTAAACCCTAAAAATCCTAATCTCTGCTTAGGACCATAGCTTGACCTAACTTAGCTCTAGTGCCCCCTCTCCCTACGGATCAACCCCTCACTCACCACTCCCCTATACTATAATATGATCTCATGTGCTTGCAGGTGATATATTCTAGTCTGTGTGGAGTATAGGGCCCATCATAAATTTGAAAGATCCAAAGTGTGTCTCTCTCAAGAGCCTTTGGTATATAGGCATGGCAAATGATTGTCATAATGTTATTTTATTCTATAAGTATATAGACATGGCATTTAGGTTCTCAACTCAATATTCATTTTGATTCATAATCTCTATAGATAGAGGCTAAGAATTCAGACTAGCACAATCGGTATTAACAAAAATTAAACAAGTAAATAGGTATAAAATACTTAAGTCTGCAAGAGATTGTTTTCAACATACTTGTTAAAATATCCTAAGACCTTAGCACGGGCACCTCCTTGCAAAGGAGGACGTACTGAGAAGGTTCATTGATTTCTAATGAAGAACACATCTGTGTAGTGTTGTACAATCACATACGAGTGTGATATCTGCCTAAGGAAGTTGATCATTTTACCAGGTGAGTCGGTGATTGAGTTTTGATGAACGGCATACCACCTGTCAGAGTGGGATGAGTAAAATGAAAAGGGACCCTTTGGATCATCTTCAATCCCTCCTAACGGAAAGGAATTCTTTTCCACATCCATTTTTTTCATCCAGTTGTGTCAGAGAAGAGGAAATTATCTAAAAGTTGGATCATGCTCTCTACAATTTTTTTAATACAATTTTCAAACTGCAAGGACATAGTGACATGACCACTATGTTGGAAAGATGCTAAGTAATATAGTTATGTGTCAAAAGGGAAAAAATAGATATGTGTGTTTGTGATTTGGTACCCATCCTAGGCACCTTTAGACCCATTTTGAACGGTGTAAACTCAAGGCCAGGGGTGGAGCCAGCCATCAAAAATTCAAAGGCTTGGGGGGGGGCAACTACTACACAAGAAGAAGAGATCTCATCCATCATAAGGATATAAGCATATTTGATCAAACTTCAGAAATTACTCAATAGCATTACTGAGTATGTTTGGATACAAATGGAAGGCATTTATTTGTTTATAAGAAGTAGTAGATAAAAGATTTAAAGCATTGACTTAGATATTAGTGACTAGTATGAATCTCAATCCACTGTAATTTGACGAATTTTTTAAGACATAAGTTGAGATTTCGACATAAGTTGAGATTAAAGATGACTTGTGTATTCTGCATATTGCGTTGTCTAACATAAAAGAGCTAAAGAGCTTCATACCGTCGTGAACATCTCATTAAGATCACTATGTTCCATCAATCAAGTGTGGAATATGTAACCTGGCTGATTATAACGGAGGTTAACACATTTTACCTAGGATAGCATACGATAATATCACTACCTTAACTCTACTTTTCCATGTAGGACAAATATTTCCTAGGTCAAAGTATCAACATAATTTCTGTCTAAGAGAAAAACGAGGAAATTGTTAACTTGGTCGGACCACGGGAAAAGGAAGTTAAAATTCAAACAGCAATGCTATATTACCTGTTTCAAAAATTGGAAGACTTGATCGGCATCCAGTTGCTTTTCGTCAATACAGATTTTCTTTTGAATTGGTGAGTAGTGTTCCTTCTGCACTTAGGCATCCACAACAGAGTTGATGAGATCTGCACCAACAAACAACGTCACTTGATTGTGCATCTCTGTGAAGTTATTGTACCCAAACAGTATGTGTTCAGCGCAAGCGCTCGTGATGCCCGTTGAGAAGTAATTTGCGACGAGTCAGTCTTCTTCATAGAAGTAATCTGTCAAAGAGGCGAGGCACCATGATCAAAATTTAATGTTATTTCAGCTAACACATAGAACAACTTCGTCATCGGAAAACGTGGAATAAAACGCGTGCAAAAAAATAACTATTTTTCGTATATAAAAAATTGAGAAGATTACTTTATAAAAGAGAGAGGTCATTTAATGAGATTATTGTTTATCTTTGCCCTTGAGGAAACACTTCGTAAGGTTTGACCAGTTAAAATGAAGTCTTGTTTCTTTAGATCTGGTCTAATTATGTAATTAATGGGATGTAAAGTTTGACTCCCGAAAATTTAGCTCGATATTTAAAACCGTAAAACTGCATCCGCTATTCTCGTGTCTCTCACATATATGAGACTGACGAAGTAACGGGTGCAGTGATGCAGGTTAGAGAAATGTAAAAAAAAAAAAAAAACATACGAATACTAAATAATTTTAAACCTGAGTACCCAATTTTTTTTTTTGTGGTGTGTTGTGGTCCCCGCCGGACCCCATGTTCCTCCACCCTTGCTCAAGGCCCATTGCCCGCTAACTTGGCATACCATGTTAGCCACGCAAACTACGAGTGTGTGGTGTGTAGAGCATTTCCAAGATGGTGTAGAACTGGATTATCGCCAAAACTCTTCCAAATACAACACTGATGTCATTAATCCTTTTGTGTGAGCTAAAGATTATTAATTGATGATAATCAGAGTTCGTCCAGTTGCTCCTCTGTAATCGAGTCATCAACTTTCTTGCCTTTATGTGCTACGTAGATGTCACCTTCGACATGATTATACAAACAACTCCACATACCCATATATTTTTTCTTTTTGACAAGACACTCCCATTATTGCACCCCCCCCCCCCCCCCCCCCGGAAGAGAGCTTCCTTCTCTAAGAGTTTCATATAACAACTTATGTACACTTAGTCCAAGTTTGGTTTACAAATAAGATTTCATTGGGTTGTACTGAAGGATGGAATTATATGGTATGAAAGTGAGATTGAGTTTTAGTATACCATTTCGCGGTTGGAAAGAAAGCAGGAGATAAGTAATGACCACAAAAAATTGCAGCAAAATTTAGCTAGAGAAATTTTTGATGTCGATAAGGTGGGGATGTCGAGAAGGGATCTGTTGGAGCTATCTTTATCGGGTGTTGGCTACTCCTTGTTTGGTCATCCAATACGTGTAGGTGCATATGAAGTCGACAAGTCTTATTTAAATCCATATGACACGTGACATTATCATTGTGTGGGTATAGCCAATTCCTTATTAATTCAGGAACAGCAGATTTGTTGGCCCTTCCCGTGCCCTGGGCATCATCTTTAACTCTAGACTTTGTGGTCACATCCTCACACCTCATATCCCCGCCCCGCCAGCGGATCTGCTGGTCCTGAATTAACTACACCCATACAATGATAATGTTGGGTGTCCTGTGGATTTAAACAATACTCATTGACTTCATATGCAACTATATGTGTTGGATGATCAAACAAGGAGTAGCCTACACCTGATAAAAATAGGTCTAGCAGATCCATTCTCTCGGGAAGGATGGCTTTCGCAAAGCATGTGGCTAGCAGGTCAAGACTTGGTAAAGAAACGGAGAGAGTGGCATGATGGAGTTTGAGTACCACCAAATAGGAAGGTGGATGTCCGTTGCTACAAGGATGAAAACGGAAGAGGGGAAGATGTTTGCAGCACATTCACGGAGAATTGTTATCGCAAGGATCTCGCGGTTTGAACCAGTCCCAGCGGCGCAGGACTCTACCACCACGCTAATACATTCTCAAAATAAATTTGACACAAACAAATACAGGTTTGAATGTTTCAGTATTGTTTCCATCCTAACTATCCCCAGCCCATATGGTGTCGGTTTTTGTTTTTTTTATAGTTTTTAAAAGTTTCAGATTGCAAAGGTCCTAACATAGATTAACTATGAGCTAAGAACCCAAATTCATATATCTATATAGATGTCAAATACTTGCCTTTAAAACAGTATCATAAAAGTCAGAGTCAATAGCTACAGTACACACAATTTGTAACAAGTGGGTTTGAAATATACAGATCATACTAGATACTTTGTTAGTTATATGAAATTATAAAATGAATACATAATATCATTATTTTAAATATTTTATACTTCTATATTATAATATACTATAACGCTTACTTTAATTTTGATAGGATGTGATTCATGAAGGATGTTAGGTTATGTGTCCCAAAAACATGTCTAATTCAGGGTTATGAATCCATGTCAGGTGGAGCTAAAATCTGTTTTGGTCAAGTTTGATTGGTTCAGCCACCAACCCAATGACCCAACTAATTTTAGTAATTTTATTTTTCTCTCTCTAAATGGTTAGATGGTTGATTTCAATCCCCTTACACTCAACCCTGATGTACCATATAATGAAATATCCACTAAACAACCTATCTATTACTTATTTTGACCAGTACAATATTATCAGTATGCATATTTATGAATTGATGCTTGATTTTATATGCTTATTGTTTCATATTCATGATCTCATGCTTTTATATAATATATCGTATACATATACATTTACATACGTTGGTGCACAACCCCTATATATATTATGGACAAACATATATACACATATAGTTTTGAGTGTATGTAGTATTATAGAATGGTGTCATGCATATGTCATCAAGTCAACTAGGCCGACTTGAAAACTGAACTTGAAAATGTGACCTGGTAAGACAGTTGAATCAAAGATCCAGAAGCTTTGCCCAGTTGACCTACTATGCTAAGTCTTAATTACATGGTCAAACTGTAATATAGGTGAATGTAGGGTTGTAAATGGGTTAGGTAGGGTAAAGATTTATTCATATTCTTTCATAAGTATGTTTCTAATGGTAAGCTCCAAGAATACTAAAAGTTAACCAAAAATTTACTAGTGCATGTAAAAAAGACCCAATCCTAAATGGGTGGATCAAAGACAAATGTAAACTCAACCTAACAAATTAGTTGTAATTTCCCATATAACATGTATTAAGTGAAAATATTTTATAAGATGTTATCGTAATAATAAAATAGCACAATTATCTAGTGTTTTACGTGATATATACCAAAAAATTAACTATTATACATGTCACTATCAAACTAAAAATTGAGGAAATTTTGAGGAAAAGTATGTCGAGAGGCTCTGGCGATAGTGGAGGCGATTCTCAGGGAGGGGGTGGCGGCGCTTCCCATGGAGGTGGTGGCGCATCCCGAGGAGGTCGTGGCGGTAGTTCGGGGGGAGGTGTGGCTATTAGGCGTGGTGCTAGACCTCCTCCCCCCAATCCCCATCGTGTTCAGGCGCCTGCATTGAGAAGAAATGTCCATGTCGGAGTGGAGAAGGAACCTTGATAGTGGTCAGATCTGTTCAAGAGGCCATCGAAGGAAGCAGATTTGGGTGCCTTGTCGACTAAGGAGATAGAGATCAAGGACGAGGCGATAGTCTACTAAAAAATGATCCCGAAGAGGAATGTTGCAAGGTGGAAACTCTCAGCGGCAGGCTATATCGTCGACCTGAAACCTTACTGGCCGTCGTTGCAATCATACCTCCAGGGCTTGTGGAAGATTAAGGGGACTATCGAGATTATCTCGAGAGGTAATGGTTATTTCATTGTGGTGTTCTCTGATGCGGGTGATATGGAGACTGCCATTGACGGAGGGTCGTGGTTCATGGCGGGGAAGCCTCTTATTATGAAGTAATGGGAAAGAGGATGCTCGTTGGACAAATTGAAATTGAAGGAGGTTCCAGTTTGGGTGCAGATCTTTGATTTACCATTGGAGTTGTGGGATGAGGATATATTTGGCATGATTGGCTCATACATTGGTACTCCATTGAAGGTTGACAAAGCTACATTGGAGTTCAGAAGACTAGAATTTGCTAGGATACTGGTATTGATTCCTACGACGTCCAGCTTCTTAACTTCCATTCCATTGGTGAGTGATGATGACATAGAGGATAATGTATCTGTTCAGTATGAATGGGTCCCGAATAGGTGTGAGACTTGTGGAACTTTTGGCCATGGAAATGTGGGTTGTGAGAAGGTAGTGGAGAAGGGGAAGAAGCTGAAGGTGTGGGTTCCTAAGAAGGTGGTGTCAAAGGACAATGAGAAGGAGAAGATAGTAGAGGTTGAACATGTTGAACCTATGCCTGAAGTAGAACTATTTGAAGATGCATCGAACATTCCTACAAAAGAGGTTGAGGTTGAAGTGGTTGTCGGGTCTCCAATTGCTGCTGAAGCTGAACTGGTCACTCTAGAGAACAACATTGATAGAAATGATGGCGTTATCCCAGTATCTAATGGTTCAAAAAAGAACAGAAGAAAGAACTCATCTCCTCCGAAGGTCCCCTCGAAGTCTCTGGAGGTTGCGTTCAGATCAAGGGTGAACATTACGCCAAATTCTTTTCAACAATTGTTTGTTAATGAGGGAGAGCAAGAGGTAACTCAGGCTGGCAGGCTTCTAGCCAACCACTATTCCAATGGCTAGTTTCATAACTATCACCTCCTGGAATGTGAGGGGACTTAATTACTTAGGAAGGCAGTCCACACTCCAGGAGTGTATAGGTAGGAATGATGTGGTGATTGGGTGTGTTCTTGAAACCAAGCCGAGGAGAAAGAAAGTCTGTAAAGTCATGGACATGATGTTTGGTGCTGGTTCATGGATTTCTAATCATGATAGTCATGCTCTGGGGAGGATTATTCTAGTTAAGTTGAAGGAGGATATCATCTTTACCAGTATTTGTGAATTTGATCAATTCGTCCATGTTCTTGTGTTGACACCTATTGGCATGTTCTATCTTACTACTGTTTATGCACATAACAACCTCAATAAAAGGAATCTTCTATGGAATGCTATCAAAGCTCTTAATAGCTCTGTTAGAGGTCAATGGTTGGTCTGTGGAGATTTTAATGTTGTTCGTTTTGCTCATGAAAAGTTTGGAGCCATTGATCCTTGTTACAGTTCCATGGCTAGTTTTAATGATTGTGTTCATCATTCTACTTTGGTGGAGTTGGATCTTAGAGGGTCAAAGTTTACCTGGGATAATAGACAAAAGGTTGATAAGATTGTGATGTCCAAGTTGGACAGAGTATTCTACACCTTGGACTTCTTGGATAGCTTTCCCAATCTCTGGGGGGAGGTTGTCTCTTCTCTTCATAGTGATCACGAACTGACCTTAACATATATGGATAAGAAGAGTAATAGGAGAAAAGCTCCTTTCCACTTTGTTAATGCTTAGTGTCAACGTAATGATTTTCTGTCGGTGGTTAAGGAGGCTTGGAGCATGGAGGTTGTGGGCAATCCTATGTATCAAGTGTGTAGAAAGTTGGACAATGTTAGATTTGAATTGTCGAAGTGGAATAAGACTATAGTAGGTGACCTTACTTAAATTAGACATGTTAAGGAGTATGAAGCATGTGTAGCTCAAAATTTTGCAGATCGCAATCCTAATGATGTTATGGGAGTTCAGATAGCTGCTGAGAAAAGAAAAGAAGCGTTGGAAGCCTATAATGCAGAAGAATTGTTTCTCAAGTAGAAATCTAGAGTAAATTGGTTGAAGTTGGGAGATAAGAACTCTAAGTTCTTTTACTCTTTGATTGTTACTAGAAGGATGAGGAATTCCATTAGAAGTCTTGTGGTGGGTGGTGTTGGAGTCTTGAATGAGCAAATTATCCATGATGAGTTTGTGTGTTTCTATAAAGATCTTTTCAATTCTGATGGTGGGAGTGTTCTGAACTGGGTTGATGATTGGAAGATTCCAAAGCTTTCTGATATGCATATCAATGCTCTTTGTGCTACTGTTACCAAAGAAGAGATCGAGAAAGTGATTAAGGGGAGTGATGGAGATAAGGCCCCTGGGCCTGATGGGTTCAATTTCACATTCTACAAAGTGTGTTGGAACATTGTGGGTGATGATGTGGTGAAGGTTGTCCAAAACTTCTTCAGAAATGGCCGACTATTGAGGGAGGTTAACAAAACTTTTATCACACTTATTCCCAAGTGTGGTAATGTTGCTAATGTGAAGGATTGGAGGCCAATCTCTTTGTATAATTCTCTTTATAAGGTTATTTCGAATATCTTAGCAAATATATTGTAACCGATTCTCCCTGAAGTCATTGACAATGCATAGTGTGCGTTCATTAAGGGGAGATCCATCTCTGATGCCACCTTGCTTGTGAATGAGCTCTTGACCATGATTATGAAAAGCTCTTCTCCTAAAGTTTGTGTTAAGGCTGGTCTTATGAAGGCATATGACTCTGTTAGATGGGAATACTTGCACTTTGTTTTGGCCGAGATGACATTTCCTAGATGTCGGATTGATTGGATTTTTTAGATTTTCCATACTATTAGTTTTCATATCTTAATCAATGGTCAACCTTCTGACTCCTTTTACCCGAGCAATGGTATTAGGCAAGGGGATCCTTTGGCCCCTTACCTCTTTGTTATTGCTATGGAAGGGTTTTCTACCATGATGTCTTGTGTCGTCAGAAATAAAGCTATTCATCCTCTAAAGGCAGGTGGCAACATGAAGGTGTCTCATGTTCTTTTTGCTGACGATGTGGTGGTCTTCTCATATGGTAACGAAGAGTCAATTAAATCTATTGCTACTATTATTGATGCGTTTGGTACTGCCTCAGGTCTTAATATCAGTAGTCAAAAGTCTTCCTTCTTTTCGACTAAGTTGGTTGATGTCGATATGGTTGAAAGGTTATTGAATATCAAGCATGAGGAGTTTCTTGTGAAGTACCTTGGACTGCCTTTGTTTGTGGGGAGACTTTCTCAGAGTCTTTGATCACCTATTATTGACAAGATCAAAGGTCGATTAGAAGGTTGGAAATCGAGGCACTTGTCTTTTGCAGGTAGAGTGGAACTTATTAAATCCATGCTTTTGTCATTTCAACTTTATTGGGCGTCTTCTTTTCCCCTAACTGTGGTTGTCACAGATGAAATTGATAAACTTTGCAGGGACTTTCTTTGGGGGGTCTGGATTTAGAGAGGAAAACCCATCTTGTGGCTTGGAGTCAAGTCTGTTTGCCCAAAGAAGGAGGACTTGGTCTGAGAAGAGTGAGAGATATTGTAAATGCTTGTATAATGCTTAATCTGTGGAATGTAGTTGTAAAGAATGATAGGTTGTGGGTTAGATGGGTCCATGGAAGATACTTGAAGGGGGACTCGATCTGGAGGTGTACCATTGCCTCCAATGCCTCATGGGTGTGGAAGCATTGTCTCTACCATAGAGCAAGTGTTATGGAGTATGTTTCATTCTCTGTGGGAAATGGTAACACTATCAAACTCTGGAGAGATCCCTGGTTTAAAAGAGGGTATCTAGAGGAGGCTTTAGACATGGGTTGTATCATGAAGAGTGGTACTGGTAAGTATGTTTGTCTTCATTCTTTGATATCGAATGGTGATTGGGTGGAGGTCAAGTCCAGACATATCTCTTCTATTGTTAAAGTTATCTGAGAAGCTGGATGCTCTGTTATGAACAAAGAAGATTTTGTGTTATTGAATGGTAAGGAACCAAAGAGGATCAAGGACACCTGGGAGATCATTAGACCCTCGGCACTTGTTCCTTTCTGGTCAGGTTGGCTGTGGAAGTCTAAGGCCTTGATGAGGCATAAGGTTCATGGGTGGAGGTGCTTTCTAAATAAGTTTCTCACTCTGGACCATTTTCATAGTAGGGGTTTCCAGTTCCCCTCTAGGTGTGCTCTATGTGAAGGAGATATTGAGGACCTGAATCATATTTTGTTTAAATGTGAGTACTCTCTATAGGTGTGGAGAAAAGTTGTTGATACTTTTTACTTACTTAGCACTCCAGATTCCTTTACTGAGGTTTGTTCTTTCCTATCGAAGAGGGAGAGAGTGGCAGTTTTGGCGATCTTCCATGGGTTATGGGAAGAGAGGAATCATAGAATATTTATTGGTTGTAGGGTCTCTGCAGATAGAAAATGGATTAGTCTGAAGAAAGACATAGACATCCTTGTATAGGCTTTTATCTTTTGTTCATCTTTCGTTCTTTTCACACAGCTTTGTATAGAAGTTTCAAAAATATATAAAAAGGGGTAACACGCTTGCTGATAAAAAAACACTATCAAACAAAACATTTGTCCATTTTTAATGAACATTCAACCACATACTTTTTAGGGTTGACGTATATGATATATGGTTCAAATTCTTTAATTCATGATTATGCTCGACAGAATATGGTTAGTAATTTGTAGTATAACCATGTATGAAGTTTGATAGAGCAACTAAAATGTAGGCATTAGAGATTTACTTCCCCCTATTTCTCTTGCTCAAATATCAGCTCTTTCGGGATAAAGTTTGAATTTGGACTTAAACTCCCTAATAAGTGATGTACAATAGTAGATGATTATATTTATTTTAATTAGTTGTAACACCCCACTTTTTACAACATATAAATATCACATTTTACTTAAAAGGGTGTCACAATATGCTAATCATTGCAATTAGAATAAATGAAAAATCCTTGCATTAATTTGAAATAGATTCACACATAGTTCATATTCATAAAATCTAAAACTTTTTCATCATGAAACCTAAATCTACTGAGCTACACTTGGATGACATAACTTGGACATGATGTAAATGATATCTAAAGGCATTGGATCGACTTGTAAATGACACCCCACTAGGAAAAGCTTGAATCCTTCTAGTACTTACCTATATATTTGAATCAGCAATTGCTTCAAATCCTACGGACATCGTGTCCCCATCCATGCAAAACAAACAACATCACATTAGTAAGAGGTGCTTGTCACTTTATAAGACGAAAAGTAACCATGCCTTGAGATGAAGTAGACATGATATAAATTCAATATAACTTGACATAAATTTGACTATGGATTATATTAATCATTCTTTACATCATTTAAACATGATGAATTGGATAAGTGAATATAGGTTGCCTCTCTTAATTCCCTATAGGAGCCCATAATTACTAGGAAGCCCATAATGCTAGAAAAGCCCATAATGACCTGAAGGTCCATGATGGAGGAACATATAAAAACTTAACCAATTCCTTAAGTTTGTTCATGATCTTGATTTAATCATTAATGTCTTTAATCTTAATCTTGACCATAATGGGATTTCTCCCTCTTAGTGCCATAATGGAATTTCTCCCCTTAAATCATAATGGGATTTCTCCCTCTTAATGTCTTAATGGGATTTCTCCCTCATAATGTCTTAATGGGATTTCTCCCTCATAATGTCTTAATGGATTTTCCCCTTCTTGGACATAATACACTAATCATAAATCATAATAATGCTTGGGGTTTTACAATAGACCCTAAACAATCTATCACATAGTAATATCTACAAATGATGTAATGTTAGAAGGCATTCATAATTTCAGTGAAACATAATAATGTGCATAATGATAAAATAAACATTCAATAACCAAAATTTACTTGCAAATATGCATTACCCGCTTACGTATAGTAAACTACCTTAGGGTCAAGTCCTATGACCTTATTGAATCTTTCATCACCTATGATTCAGTTTATAACATAATGTGTACATTAGCTCATTGTCATTAAATCCCTAAAATTAGTCCTTGAATTTTTGAAGATATTTAATGTGTAAAATAATGGTTGAAAACATGTTAGACTGATGGAGAATCAAAAGATCTTTCTACCACATTTTTTCATCATTTTCTTAGGTCAATACAAAAGTTATGAATTTTGCAAAATGGAACAATTAGAATCAAGAAAACTATAGGCGTGACAATCATTTAAATCCTTATTAAATCCAATGTAAATAAAAGACCAAATTACCAAAAAAACCATAAGTGTGTGTGGCATGCGATTAAAAGGTACGAGAAATTGGTCATTTAGACCTAACTATAATTCGTGCATAGCGAAATAAATCAAAAGTCAAATACCTATATTGACCTTGCAATATAAATCAGTTGATTGACATTGTGGGGATGTCTAGGTCTTTTCCAGACCTATCTTCTTCCACCTTTCTCCATGGCGGGAGCATCTCGGCAAAAGCTTCAAGATCCTAATCTAGAGTCGGGTTTACTTCTCCTTAGGGAGATCCCACATGCTCATCTTGTTCCTAAGAAGGAACCACATCCATAGAGCCTAGGCTCAGATGCAAAGGGTTGCATGAGCTTGAAGAGCATGCTCTGGTCATGGCGGAGAAGCCATTTGCAAACCATAACCACAAAAAATGTCATGATGGAAGCATAAAAATGAGGTGACCAAGTTCATGAGACTAAATAAAAGTCAAAGAAGACATCATGTGGGAAAGAGGACCAATAGTCCACTGGTTCGTCAAGAAATAAGGCAAAACGAATAAAAGAAACTAGAAGACTGAAACCATGGAATCCTAGAAGCAAAGCATCGACTAAGGCTGGAAAAATCATTTGCAAGGCAAGACGAGTCCTTCAGAATTGTTTTTGTGATCAAAAAGCCACTGAGGTTGCACAGCGGTGAGAGCCAGCGAGGTCCTCATCTGAGGTCTATAGCGTATGGAGGCTCAGGTTACCACACATCAAACCAATGATGCAAAATCAAAGGAGGAAAGGCAGGGCTGATTTCTGGACCATTAATTTCTAAAAGGTGGTATCTTCAACAGTGGTGAGGCTAAGGCCATCAGAGAGTGAAACTGAGTAGGTGAGGGAAACTCAAGGTATGAGAGGCAGAATTGACAGAGGAGGAGCAAAGAGAGAGGGCCAAGGAATGTTTTTATCCTTTATAACAAATTTGATGGCTCAGAGTGCCTTATGTAAATCAGGGGCATCCGATATGAGAAGCCCTAAGTTGTGTGTTTCATCCACATCCTACAAGGGAAGGTGAGTAATTTTTTTTGGTAACAGAAGAGAGAGGAGAAGATGGGGGAGGAAAAATCTCATAAAAGGACAAGATATGAGAGAGAATGGGGTTGAGATTGGAATACAATAACGTTGTGGCCAAACCCATGACTTATGCAGAGGTAGGAGAGAACTTCAATGTTTTCAGATCCGGTTGGGAGGTGAATGGCGTGAGCAAGAAAAAAGAAAACAAACCAAGGGGCATGACAACAATATAACATATGGATCTTAGGTGTATGCATTTCATTAATGATATTTCCTCTTAAATCTAATTCAATACCTTATGGAAAATTGTCTAATTAATTTGTAGGGTCAAATATGGTCAAAACGGGCCCAAATTTGGACCATAGACTAAATAGGTAGTCTAGATCCTTCCTAGTCAATTAAATTCTAATTATACATATTTTTTATCCATAATTTCTTCATTGGTTAACTAAATTTAATATAATAAATTAAAGGATGAGATATGTGGATAATGCTTTTCATTTGTGTTCCTTTGAGCCAAATTTCAAGATCAATACTTATTGCTCACTCAATATCAGTGTCACCTATATTTTATGCCTTTTTGAAAGATTTCTTGGAAGAAAGAGAAAGGGGTTAATGATACTTCTTTATGTTAAAACTATAAAATAGAAAAGGGGAAACTTCATGCCCAAGTTAACTTATTCCATATTTTTTAATTCTTCTCCTTTTATCTTCCTCTTCTATTTCTTTTAAACACTTTCAATGATAAGAGAAAGAAAAGAAAAGGGAAATAATATCCATCACTTTGAGTTTATTGTAACACATTATGCATATATAAAAGTATTTTGAGCCTCATATTATTTTTCTCACTTCATTATCTTATAAGAAATTCCATTTCATGGTCTTTTTACATTAAGTCTCTCAACTTATTTTATTTAAGAAAACCACATTATAAGGTTTAAATTACTTGTGAGAATTGGGGTGTGACAATTCTACCCACCGTAAAATAAAAATTTTCCTAAAAATTTCTCTAGGATACTATCCACCTTAGGGTTTTTCTTACCTCTTCATTCAGTAATGGTTAACATATCAAGGTTCATTTGTGCTCAAAATTTTCTATTAAAAGTGATATGTAACATATGGCATCTAACTTTATAAAAAAATTATGTGAACATGGATTAACCATTACTTTGGTCTTCTTCTCAACTTATACTTAGGGTTTATGAAACCAGACTTATCTTTAAACTTAGGGCATCTGCCTTAACCTTGTTATAACTTTCTAACATCGGGTGTAGATCACTATCTAGCCTTAGGCCTTTAGGTACCTCCTACATTTCTTAATATGTATTGATCATGCACATATCCAGAGATGTGGGATTTTTTCATGTTATTCATCACCTACCTACTAGTACATTGTCCCATACCACAAGGACTGGCAAGAAGGAGGAATTCATTAAAAGTCTCATGCTTATGACATCCCTCTTCAACTCTGAATTGACTATCCATGACCATTAATATTGGAAAGGCTACCTCATTAGCTAGGGTTAAGTTGATACTTTGGATCTAACCAACTAAACCTCTATCCATATCAAGTCTTATCACTTCTATGAATGTAGACTATAGTCATTCTAGGGCATGATATCTTTTCCTCAGGATTCCATCCATGTACCTCCTCATATCTTCATTCTAGGGTGACTATGAGAATCATATTTGCCTAGTGGACATTTACCAAATTAATTTGATACCATAACATAACACCCCACTTTTCACAACATATAAATATCATTGAGCAAAAGCATTTTATTTAAGGGGGTGTCACAATATGCTAATAATTACAATTAGAATAAATGAAATTCCTTGTATTAATTTGAAATAGATTCACACATAGTTCATAAACATGAAGTCTAAAACTTGTTCATCATAAAATCTAAATATAACAAGCTAGACTTGGATGGCATAACTTGGACATGATGTAAATGGTATCTAAAGGCATTGGATCGACTTAGTAAATGGCACCCCACCAGGAAAAGCTTGTCATCCTTCTAGTCCTTACTTACATTTTTTAATCTTAAATTGCTTCAAATCCTTCAGACATTGTGTCCCCATCCATGCAAAACAAACAACATCACATCAGTAAGTGACACTTGGCACTTTATAAGACAGAAAGTAATTATACTTTGACATGAAGTAACCTTGACATGACATAAATTCAACATAAGTTGACATAATGTTGACCATAGATTATCTTAATCATTCTTTATATCATTTAAATATGATGAATTGAATAAGTGAGTGTATGTTGCCTCTCTTAATCCCCTATACGAGCCCATAATTACTAGGAATCCCATAATGCTAGGAAACCACATAATGACCCGAAGGTCCATGATCATAGAGCATATAAAAACTTAACCAATTCCTTAAGTTTGTTGATGATCTTGATTTAATCATTGATTTCCTTAATTTTAATCTTGACCATTACAGGATTTCTCCCTTTTACTGCCAAATGGGATTTCTTCCCTTGAATCATAATGGGATTTCTCCATTTTATTATCTTAGTGAGATTTTGTCACGAAATAGTTTATTACCCTAAGTCCACACTCCTAATATCTACACAACCAAAGGAGAGTGAACATGGTCATCCGTCCCTACAATGGAACAAGTAACATATGCATGAATAAAACCATAAACAAGAACATGATAAGAGACGGAAACTAACCTAGCACCTAACACAATATCTAGTCCCATATGTTAACCCATAATAATTCCATTTGCATGACATTAGATGATTCTAATAGTAAGAACAATAGATTATCATAATAGAGTGGAAGCAGAGATCATAACAAGATTCATGTGTACATGTTATCTAAAATCATAAAATGGTTACACATTAGCACAACTATGCTAAGTACACTGTAAAATACATAAACTTGCATGTTTAAGAGAACGTATATGCTTGGAAAAGCTTGATATAAAAGAAAAAAAGAAATAAAAACATTAAATATTTTCTTATTAACAAGCAAGAGTGTTGTACATCATTTCCATTATACTAAACAACAATATATGGCCATTGGCCAACTTCCTCAAAGGAAGGGACCGTAAGGGTACTCAAGATTTCCTAACCCTTTTTTATACATGAGGGACCTCAAGACCTAATTCACTGAGATAACCCCATTTCAACATGCCTTGTGCCCTTACCCTGAGAATTCAGGCAGGTGTAGAAGGTCGATATTAATGGACAAGTTCAATTACGTTTGAGGTTTGTTCAACATATTTTAAGAAAAATGAACATACTAATCATATGGAACAAGTAGATAAAACAAGTATATAAAGACAAGAAATTTAAGCATAGATACATACAAGCAAGTTCAATACCACTAGTTTGGCCAATAGGAGGATAAAGTGTACCTTGAGTAGATCACAAGATTAACAACTTAGTTTAGAAAAACCCTTAAATAGCAAGTTTGACTAGATCATGGAAAAAGAGTCAACCAAGTGATCTTGGGATAAGAAATGAGTATAACTAGATTAACATCAACAATATTAGTTCTCATTCATCATTATCATGGTAGTTGGATGTGTTACCTAAGTCTAGGTATCATATCTTTCATCATTGATTTCAATATCTCAACTAGGTCATGCATAGGCATTATCAGGCAATATAGTACATCATGGGTTCATTAGCACTTAGGATGACACATCACACCTAGGTTAGTGATATATTATTAGAGTCCTAATATCTTAAATAGAGAAATCATAAGATTTGAGCAAGCTTAGTCAACATAAGCATCAACATTGACATAACTAGTCATATTGAGTTGTAATCATGCAAATTGTCACCATTAAAGTATAGATGGGGTCTACTTGAGTTATGTATCATAAACATAACCAAGATACTAATTTGAAGTCATAATGTATCATAGATCATCATTAGATCAAGGTTCATACAAGGTTGGAGACTTAGCTTTCAACATACATACTATATCACATTTCAACTCAAGATTAGGGCAATTAATCATCTTCAGGAACAAGAATGATTCGCAAGGTAGTTAGGTGCACAAAGCATGATAAGTTACTTATTAGAGGCCCACATGATCATTTTGGGCATAAAATACCTACATGAAAGAAAGGATTGAGATCCAACATCAATGCATCCACATAAAGCATGTTTCAAGGTTCAAGGTACATCATCAAATCAAAATAGGATACCAGCATGAACAAGTTCGAGCCCTAGTACATCATACATAAAATGGTGATGATTTGGGTCAATCATGAAAATTAGAAGCACATTCAATTAAGATTAAGCATTAAAGAAGTGATCTTTAGCATATAGGTCCATTTTAGGTCATTTCATCAACATAAGACCATTTTAGTGTGCAAGAATGAATAAATTTCAAATCATGATGCATAAAGGTGTTCAAGAGACTGATATTAGTCGAACACTAGCATTTGGGACATAAAACATCAAGTCATGCATTCAAATAGGTTAAAACCTCTTAAAAGGACTTAAAAAATAAGAATTTTGGAATATCAATGGAGATATGAGCATCAAAAGTCTATCATATGGTAGATATCATTTTTCTGATCAAAATGATATATTGTAAGTCTATATCTGGATCTAGAATGACAAAGTTATGATTTTTCGATCTATATGCCATGAAATAGTTAACCTGGACCACTATATCTCGATTTGAGGGTGAGAAAGAGAGCGCCCAGGCGAGTTGGGGCTTCATCACCTAGTCTACGCCCACTGTTGTGACCCAACTCACAAGCTTGGTCTTCTCTTCTCGTGAGCCCGCATCACTAATGGCCGATGTTGGGCGTTTTTTGCATCCCACAGACGTCGATCCAAGAACTCACCATGTAGGCAGACGCACACAAGCGCCACCTCTATGGCAAATAGGGCTCGTCGGCGTCGGTTTTCCTCATAGAAGAGGGTTCGATGGCCCTTGAGAACTGGCCGGCCGAGCTTGCACAATCACAGAGAGGCCATATCTATGATTGGTCATGGCCGAGGAGGAGGAAAGTGTGAATGCCCAAGGTGTTTGTCCATGGCAACAACCATGAACAGGGGAAGAAGAAGGAGCTGGAGGGTGTGAAATGGATGGAAATGAGGGAGAAATGACAAGGGAAGAAAGGCTAAGTGAATGAAGTGTTGATTTCATCAAAAGAGGTGGAAACAAAGGTGATTGGGTGGAGCAAAGTGAGGTTAGGTGGTGGCAGCACCACCCCCACCGGTGTCATGTATGAAGGTCGAAGGAGACCTCCTAGTCATTGGATTGGAGATTCAATCTGCGACTATAGGATCCAAGGCTCAAGTTTAAAGATCCAAAAAATTTATGTTAGTGATTGGTCTAAACAAAGGAGACCCGGTAGCCAAAGAAAAGAGGGAAAGGTTAGCGGGTCACACGTCCAAAGGGTCCAAATTGGACTGGCTAAAAATTAGTTAAATCAAGGATTAAAAAAAGATTAATTTGTAACTTTCAAAAGACCATACATAGGGCTTTGATGGTCTAATTGGATTGATTTTGGCATCATTGGAAATATAATAATAATCTCTACAATTTGACATACATTAGAGATTATGTTGATGATATTGATTAGATTCAAAATAATTTGCAAGGCGATGACATGTCAAGGATTTTAAAGTTTGGTCTAAAAGAAAATTGAGTGTCACTATAAGATGCATGTACCTAAGACACACCAATCAAGCATGAAAACATCTTTAATCATGAAATTGAGGGTTAGAGTGAGGATTTAGTGCAAGGATGAAGTGCACATCACATATATGAGGTGATAGAAAAGTACACGGTATCATAAATTTCTTCCTCATAATGTCTTAATGGGATTTCTCCCCCATAATATATTAATGGGATTCCCCTCTTCTTGGACATAATACATTAATCATAAATCATAATCATAGTTGGGGTTTTATAATAGACCATAAATAATCAGTCACATAGTAATATATATACATGATGTTATCTTAGAAAGCAATGAAACATTATAACGTGCATAACCATAAAATAAACATTTGATAAGCCAAAATTTACTTGTGCCAAATATGAATGGCCATCTTACCTAAATAAACTACCTTAGATCAACTCCTATGACTTGATTGAGTCTTTAATCACTTGTAATTTGATTAATAACGTAATGTGTACATTATCTCAATAGTCATTTATCCCTAATCTTAATCCTTGAATTTTGTAAGAGATTGAATGTGTAAAAATGTTTGAAAATAGTCATAGAGAATAAAAGAGCTTTTTAACACATATGTTCCCATCATTTTCTAATGTCAGATACAAAAGTTGTGAATTTTGCAAAATGGACATGTAACATACTAAATCCTAGATATTTTTCCTTTTGGCCCTCTTTCCCATCTTTTCCTTTCCTTTCTATCCCTCTTGGCATTTCTGTTTAATTTGTAGATATTATGGAGGTTTAGTGGACATTTGTTCACCTTTTATGCCAATAAAGGGGTTTAATGCACAAATACCTCAGTAGAAATCTAAGTAATGGGCCTGATGTGCAATTGTCCTCTTAAGTATTAAAAATAATAAAAGAATTCATGCTAGAACTTTCTAGGACTTCTTAGAATATGGAAAAGAAGATAAACTCTCAGATATACAAAAAGGAGATGCTAAATGTAATATTGGATAAAAGGAGCTAATATGGAATAAAGGAGATAATATGGAATTAATTGTTTCAAAAATCACAAAGAGGAAAACCCATGAGATAATTTGATATACAATTTCATTTTCTTGAACTAAAAGTTACTTGAGGGCCAAGTATCACCCAATTTGGAAAGTGTATATATATATAAATCTTTATTAAGGAAAATAGGAAATAAAACAAGAAAGAGAAATAAAATACTTCATGTCCTCAAATTGGAAAACTAATTCCAAATTCATAATCTAAATATGAAAATAAGCCTTTGGGCAAGTTTTCAACTAATTTGGATGATATTTGGATAATGTGTAAAAGTAGGAGAGAGAAAGAGTGAAGAACCTTCACTTTGATAATTAATCAAATAAATAATATCTACATGATCAATTAATGGAAAAATCGTATCTAAAACATTAATTGGGACATGTGGGTGAAATTTCATCATATTTGGATAATCTTAGAGTCATAAATGAAGGAAGAGAGAGAAAACAATGAATTTCCTAATTATCTAGTTTAAGTTTCAAAATGAAATATAAACTCCAAATTCAAATTTTACACCTCGAAAATAGCCAGGATGTCAAGTTTCATAAAATTTGGAACTCATTTGGGAATCTAATTGAGGAAAGAGAACAACATTAATTAATGCAATATCACTTTGATCGAATTAAAGTCCAAGTCGGAAATTGATTGTCACACGCCCTTCTTCTCTTTCACATGATCCAATGGCTGAGAGATACCTATGGACCCACGTCCACTGATCGGATGGGTCCGGGTCATCTCCTACATCGGTTCGAATTGGGAAACATAAGGTTTTTTCCTTCAAAATCTTAAAACTCGATTATCTTTCTCATCACTCAACCAAATCTCAAAATTTTTGGTTCGTTGGACGCCTCTCTCAATTCTGCACAACTTTATCCTAATATTTAGATAATTTGATGAATAATCTAGAAAGCCCCAAAATGACCAAAGCTTTTCTCTCACCCTGTCTATGTAAACCCTAGTTTACTACTCCCCATCTATAAATACCCCTACCCCGAGCACCCCAGGTTCCTTCGCAATTCACCACACATTTCAATTGTTCAATTCTTCTCATGTTTGACCCTAACGATCAGCTTTTGGACTGGGGATTTTTGGAAGACTTTCCTCTCTCCTCTCTTCACCTCTGGCCTAATTTTAGTTAATAATCATTCTGGTTTCTTGTGCTCTTTCTTTTGAATATTTGAACATCGAGTTTTGTGGACAATTGCAAAAATGCCCAAAACGCCCCCAAGGAGCACACTGGCCATGGAGTCAAGGGGTTGGGGAAGATAACCTCTTGCCATTTTATGCTTTTTCCCTTGCCCATTTTCTTCTTTTCCTCCATGATTCGTGTTAAGGGCACACTGGTCTTTTTCTCTATTTTAACCGGCTTTGACCTGACCTTCACTGGCACCAACTCGACAGCCAACGAGGTGGGCCACTGACTTGTCCTGTAGCTATTGGGCCAAGCAATAGGCCTGGATCCTCTCTATCTCTCTCTCTCTCTCTCTCTCTCTGTACATTCAAATGAAATTCAATTTTCTAATTTTCCTATTGGTCAGAACTAAATAAATCATAACAATTAATTCCTTGGTTAGAAAATAAAAGTAAGGTATCTTTTGGAATCAAAAAAATCACCTCTATCTAATAAAAATAATTTCAATGTTTGATTCTGAGTTTTTTGCTAAAATATTTTTGGGAATGATTTAATTAAGTAAAAATCACTAAAAATACCTCTAAAAGTCCATATCTTCAAAGTACATAAAATTATATGTTATTTTTATCAGAAAAACCTAACTAAGATAGTAATGATGATTTTAGGATCTAAATCAATGGTTTGTAGAAAAAAAGTTAGTGACTTTGGGGTTTTAAGCCTTTAATGAGTGAATATAGTGCTAATACATGAACATGATTATGATTATGCTATTAGGACAAGTGGACCCTGATCTCATTTAAAGGTTTTGAAAAGTGGTTTCTAGGACTCTAAGGAAGAGGTATGTGCATCTAACACCATAGTTGGGAAATTTTATGCCTTAACCTACTTTTCCCTAGTGAGGCTTAATTGAACCTAATCCTCTATTCTTGAAACCTAATGTATCTATGCCTCAAATTAGTTTATAAATTCATCTTGTTTGGGTCTTATACCCCACTACCATGCTTGTTGATTATTATACTTACTCTTGCCATGACTACTTTTCTAGCATGTAGATTTATGTTCTATTTCATTTAAAGTAGTGGTACTTATGTACAACCACCCACAGAGGACATGCATTTAATCGCCCTGGGGAATGTTTTTATCCTCCCCATATTATTTTGTAGGTGACTGGGAATGTCTTATTCTCCCCTCACATATAGGTTGTCTTATTCTCCCCTCACTTATAGGCTAGAGGTTCGGTAGGTTCCTCAACCCTACTTAGTTAGGTAGACATAATTATCTTACATACAAATCCTTTTTAATATAATTGTTAATGGTAAGTATCTCTTGAATATAGCCCCATACCCTTGTCATCTTCATCTTATGATGAACCCTAGCATGTTTTTATTTGCTTTACTTATCGTGTTATCCTAGACTTGTTTTGTGATACATACTTTTCTTCCCTTTCCCTTTCGCTGGGTGCCTTCCCAACCACCCAGGTGTTGAGCAAGGTGATGGATAAGACAAGAAGAACATAGCTTTGGCTTGGACCTAGCTAATGGAGATGTTGCTTGGAGACAAGATTGTAGTAGTTAGACTTCCCTCTATCTAGATCATGTTTATGTATCTTGATGTAAAACCTAAAGGGAGAATGATGTAATCGTGTATAATCTTTTATGAAATTTATTATAGTCAGTTATTCTTTATTCCGCTGCTTTCCAATGGTCTTTTGTATGCCATATAAATAAAGATTTGAAAATTTTACACCCTTTTCAACATACCTTTTGAGTATGTTGGGAATGGAGGTTTGATTCTTCAAAATTTTAGTAAGGAGGTGATTTTGCCTCTTTACAACATGGTATCAGAGCCCATGGTAGTCGAAATCCGACTATTTCAGTTTTGTCTTCCTAGTTAAAATCCTTGCCTTACATAGTTTCCCTTTAAGTTACATGCTTTCCCCGGATTTGATATATGTTGATGAAAGGTTGACTTAGGATCTTATATTTACACATTAGAATCACGTTGAGTAAAAATCTAACATATTTATAATTGAAAGATGCTTAAGTAATCATAACAACTTAATGTTGTTTAGGTTTGCCTTTAGGCAACTATTAGGGCATGAAGTTGAAGCAAAGGTGTCTAGAAAGGATCAGGTTCTGGGGGCTGGCAAGATTTTCCTCTGTACCACTAGCTTGGATTACGAGGACTCCTAGATTCATATGATATCGGCCTGGCCTGAGCTGATATGGATTGTCTGAAATAGTTGCTTTTAGGCAATAGTAACCTTAGACTTCTATGTTGTATATCTTTGGGAACCCTAAGTTTCAGGTGTATGATGACTTGTTTGAGGATGGATACCAAGATAGTTTCCTTATGACCCTTAGGACCACATGCTTGGATAGTTTATCCCTAGAACCTAGACTTTGAAGTTTGGGGTTAAGTGAGATATCAGAGTGTACAGTGGAAGTGTGATGGATCTTGTACATTGGTGTAGTAGACTCATCCTTTAACCCTAGTGTAGTTTGGCTCTTGATAGGTCGAACCCTTTAAGGGGTGGAGTATAGTTGGTTTGATGATGTTTGGTTAGTTATATTTTGAGGACGAAATACTCTTTAAGGGAATGGATCCCTATGACATATCGATATCTATCTATCTTTAGAAACCCTAACCCCATCCTTAGGTTGTTGTGTTTGGATCCTTAGTTTTGACCAAACAAGTTATTGTTGTAACCCTAACATGCTTGTTAGAATGTTAATGAACATATAATGGTCATCTAAGGAATAATTCATATGTTCAAACCCTAATGAATATATAGTGCACATAATGTGAGTCACTCACATATTAATAATAATTATGGAAACACATGATGTTAACAATGTCATGAACCAATAAACCCTAATGATATGATGAAAAAGATAAGTGTAACCTAATATGGGATTTAATATATGCTAACAAGTTGTAAGTGAAATATAATGGTCACGTTGACATGATGAAAAAGATAAATGTAACCTAATATGGGATTTAATATATGCTAACAAGTTGTAAGTGAAATATAATGGTCATGTTGACCTAAACCCTAAGTTGTAATAATCTTACCTTAATATATGCATCCTTAATGCCTTTCATGATACATTAATGACATTAGTTGCCATAATCAGATAACATACCTTGATGCACATAAATGATATATATATTCACCTAATCATAGATTAGTCAAGTCGTAAATATGAAATGCATATCACCTTATTACCTAGTACACACCTAATTAATCACCTAAACATGACTTGGCATGTGAGTCAATTCATTAATATGTAATATGTCCAACCTGGTTCACTAAAATCTAGATAATGACATCAATATGGATAAGAAGTAACTGGATTCACATAAATGTGCATAATCAATAATAAGAAGTGAATAAATATGAGAAAATGAATAATGATGACATTAATGTGAATAATAAAGGTAATGTGACAATGTTTAATTTACATACAAGTAATCAATGTGACATAATTTGGATTTATTGTAGACTTAATAACAAATTGAATAAAATGTCCTATCACATACAAGATAATTTGTTATAATTAATATAATGATAATATGAGGATAATGAAGTGTAAATCCAAATTATTAATGATCAAATATATTAAGATAATTGAGTAACCGCTAATTGTGCATAATAATGAAATATAATTCTTTTTTGCAACCAAGTGAATATGACATGACATAATTAAAAGAATAATAATGATAATGTGATATCCTAATATATATAATGCTAATGAGAAAAAATGTTATTGGTGAGCAGTAGCTTGGGTGGTCAAGCATGGGCGCCCCTTATGAAGGGTCCCGGGTTCAATTCTCCCCATAGTGTTGTTCGGCAATTAGCTCCCCGCAGCGTCATCCGGCCTCTGATGTGACCGCTTGAGATGCCGGTGTGCGGGCGTTACGGGTATCCGGGGGTTTACCTCTCCAGGGAAGGTCACAATTGTGGCATGTTCTCGGGGAGGGTTCCCACATCATCAAAAAAAATGAGACAAAAATGTTAATAATGTTAAATCTCATAAAAATAATCTTAATAGTGGAACCTTGTGTGATCCTTAGGAACCTGACCTATGGCAAGATGCTTGTGAAGTATATGTTGTTGAGTTGTTTGGTGGAACTTATGGTTGGTGGAACAACAGAAGTTTGGTAATGAGATGTTGCACCTTCACCTTCCCTCCTTGCTTGTGATTTCGGGGAAAAAACCTCTTTAAGAGGTTGAGTGCTATAACATATAAAACTCTGGACATTTTTTCTTTTGGCCCTATTTCTCATCTTTTCCTTTCCTTTCATCCTTTTTTGTCTTTCTATTTAATTTGTGGATATTATGGTGGTTTAGTGGACATTTGTTCACCTTGTATGCCAATAAAGGGGTTTAATGCACAAATACCTCAGTAGAAATCTAAGTAATGGGCATGATGTGCAATTGTCCACTTAAGTATTATTTTAATAAAAGAATTCATACTAGAACTTTCTCAAACTTTTTAGAATATGGAAAATAAGATAAACTCTCAGATCTACAAAAAGGAGATGCTAAATGTAATATCAGACAAAAGGAGATAATATGGAATAATGGAGATAATATGGAATATATTGTTTCAGAAATCATAGAGGAAAACCCACAAGATAATATGATATACAAAATATCATTTTCTTGAACTAAAAGTTACTTGAGGGCCAAGTATCACCCAATTTGGAAAGTGTATATATATATATATCTTTATTAAGGAAAATAGGAAATAAGCCAAGAAAGAGAAATAAAATACTTAATGTCCTCAAACTGGAAAAAGAATTCCAAATTCATAATCTAAATATGAAAATAAGCATGTGGGCAAGTTTTCAACTAATTTGGATGATATTTGGATAATGTGTAAAAGTAGGAGAGAGAAAGTGTGAACCTTCAATTTGATAATTAATCAAATAAATAACAACCATATGATCAATTAATGGTAAAATTGTATCTAAAACATTAATTGAGACATGTGGGTGAAATTGTATCATATTTGGATAATCTTAGAGTCATAAATGAACGATGAGAGAGAAAATAAAGAATTTCCTAATTATCTAGTTTAAGTTTCTCAAAACGAAAAGTAAACTCCAAATTTAGATTCTACACCTCAAAAATATCTAGGGTGTCAAGTTTCATAAAAATTGGAACTTGTTTGGGCATCCAATTGAGGAAAGAGAAAAACATTAATTAATGTGATATCACTTTGGTTGAATTAAATTCCAAGTCGGAAAATGATTGCCACACACCCTTCTTCTCTTGCACATGATCCAACGGCTGAGAGAGACTCATGGACCTGTGTCCACTAATTGAACTGGTCAGGGTCATCTCCTACCTCAGTTCGAATTGGGAAACAGAAGGTTTTTTTTTCTTTAAAATCTTAAAACGTGATTATCTCTCTCATTACTCTACCAAATCTTGAAATTTTTGGTTCATTAGACTCCTATATCAATTTCACACAACTTTATCCTAACATTTAGATAATTTGATGAATAATTAAGGAATCCCCAAAATGGTTGAAGCTTTTCTCTCACCCCATCTATGTAAACCCTAGTTTACTACTCCCCATCTATAAATACCCCTACTCCGAGCACCCATGGTTCCTTTGCAACTCATCGCACATTTCAATTGTTAAATTATTCTTGTGTTTGACCCCAATAATTAGCTTTTGGGCTGGGGATTTGTGACAAACTTTCCTCTCTCCTCTCTTCACCTTTGGCCTTATTTCAGGTCCCAATCATTCTGGTTTCTTGTGCTCTTTGTTTTGAATATTTGAACGTTGAGTTTCATGGACGATTGTGAAAAGGCCCAAAACACTCCTAAGGAGCACGCCGGTCAGGCATCGAGGGGTTGGGGAAGATAACCCCTGCCTATTTTATGCTTTTGGCCTCACCCATTTTCTTCTTTTCCTCTCTGATTCGCGCTAAGGTCACACTGGTCTTTTGCTCTATTTTGACCGGCTTTGACTAGCACAAACTCGGCAGCCATCAAGGCAGGCCACTGAATTGGCCCACAACTATTTGGCCAACTAGCGGGCCCGACTCCTCTCTCTCGCTCTCTCTCTCTCTCTGCATATTCAAACAGAATTCAATTTTCTAATTTTCCTATTGGTCAGAACTAAATAAATCATAACAATTAATTCCTTGGTCAATAAATAAAAGTAAGGTATGTTTTGGAATAAAAAAAATCACCTCTAATAAAAATAATTTCGTTCTTGATTCTGAGTTTTTCATAAAAGTGTTTTTGGGAATGATTTAATTAAGTAAAAATCACTAAAAATACCTCTAAAAGTCCATATCTTCAAAGTACATAAAATTATATGTTATTTTGATCAGAAAAATCCAACTAAGATAGTAGTGATGATTTCAGGATCTAAATCAATGGTTTATAGAAAAAAGTTAGTGACATTGTGGTTTTAAGCCTTTAATGAGTGAATATAATGCTAATACATGAACATGATTATGCTATTAGGACATGTGGACCCTGATCTTGTTTAAAGGTTTTGAAAAGTGGTTTCTAGGACTCTTGTGCATCTAACACCTTAGTTGGAAAATTTTATGCCTTAACCTACTTTTCCCTAGTGAGGCTTAATTGAACCTAATCCTCTATTCTTGAAACCTAACGTATCTATGCCTCAAATCAGTTTTTAAATTCATCTTGTTTGGATCTTATACCCCACTACTATGGTTGTTGATTATTATAATTACTCTTTCCATGACTACTTTTCTAGCATGTAGATTTACGTTATATTTAATTTAAAGTAGTGGTATATATGTACAACCACCCATACAGGACATGTATTTAATCACCCTGGGGAATATTTTTATTCTCCCCATATTATTGTGTAGGTGACTGGGAATGTCTTATTCTCCCCTCACCTATAGGTTAGAGGTCTGGTAGGTTCTTCAACCCTACTTAGTTAGGTAGACATAATTATCTTACATGCAAATCCTTTTTGATATAATTTTTTTTTTGATGACCGGGACCCCCCCTCAGAAAGCGCCACTTTGTGACCCCCCCTGGAAGGGTAAACCCGGGGGCCCACCCAGCCGCATGAATGGGTACCCAAATAGTAGCATCGTTGGCCGGCCGACACTGCGACAAATTCACTTCTGGGGCATAGCCAGGAGTCGAACCCGTGACCTCTCGCAGAGGCCTTGCGAGCCACACCGCCTGAGCTACGCCCCACCGGCTTTTTGATATAATTATTAATGGCAAGTATCTCTTGAATATAGCCTCATAGTCTTGTCATCTTCATCTTATATTGAACCCTAGCCTATTTTTATTTGTTTTACTTATCTTGTTATCCTAGACTTGTTTTGTGACATACTTTTATTTTGTTTCCCTTTTGTTGGGTGCCTTCCCAACCACCCAAGTGTTGAGCAAGGTGATGGATAAGAAAAGAAAAACATAGCTTTGGCTTGGAACTAGCTGATGGAGTGTTGTTGGGTTTTAGGTGAGGGAGAAGGCAGTGGAAATAAAAAAAATCTCTCACCACAAAACCATAACCACGGATCGCATCAATGACTATGAAATAGGAAGGATGGTTTTAGCGAGGTGTACCTGGTCCTAAGGCTTGCTCAGCAACAATACCTCACACCTGGTGCGGTCTTTAACCACCTGTCTTCGATAGTGTCTCTACAGCTCCTGGTCTTGACCCAGACTGTGGTTGACAGTCGTCCTCCTGAGCGGTAGAAACCTCCCACCTCTATACATAGTCCACACAGACCACCGGGAACTCTAGTCATCCTATCCTATAGGAAACTAGAAGGAGTTGTCCCCCTCTGTCGACATACTAGTCACCAACACACTCTTCCACAATCAGTTGCTTTTCTGCAGTTGTCTTTCCCTTGATGTTCCTCCCTGGACGGGTAGAACTTGCTTGATCTCTCTCAGTTACCACAACTAGAGAGGACAATAACTTTGTAGAGTAAATAATGTTTTGAGTTGTGTTATATGAGAAACCCCCAGTACCCCTCCATATATAGGAGGGGTCAGGTTCAGGGTTCTTAGCCTCGAGAAATGCGGGATTAAAGTGGGAGTAGAAGGGTCCAAAATTTCCATGAACTGGATGCACTGCGACAACCGAAATGGTCATTTCATAAATGAACCGGTTGGTTGGGAGTGTGAGCCAGTCAGTTCACTTAGTGAACCGGTTGGTTCTTATCCCAGACTTGCCTCCAATTGACTTTCCTTGTTCGTTTCTAATTAATACTAAGATTAATTCTTGTTCCAATCGAATTGTACAAGTGAAACGAAAAACTTTTCTCACAAATTGGGACAACCTAACCTTGCTTGTTTGGTCCAGTCAAACCAATCGGTTCACCAAGTGAACCGGTCGTCACACTGACCATGAGCTGATCGGTTCACCCAGTGAACATGTCGGTTGGTGGTCCAGATTATGCAGAACATAGTCAATGCGGTTCTCAATCAATTCGACACTCAAATCAGTTGGTTCAACACTTAAATTTAATGATTCTGATTTAAGTCAAATGATTGAATGTTTGATTGTGTACCTAAACACTTTTAGTAATCAATCCAAACATCATTCATGGATAAACTCTTCTTCCAGGTAAATCGTTTGTGTGTGACCCTATAGGTCCCATTTCACGTTGGTAGTGAATGTTCATAACTAGCTTATGACATCACAAGAAAAGAGCGGTGCTAGTTGCAGATCAGTGCTACCCAAGTGAAAAGGAAAGTTGGAGAACAACTTTCAATCCTACAGTCTGTGATTGGTGTTCTAGTGAATGTATAATTCCTTTATCTCTGATATCCTGAATGAATTCAAGGCATGGAGTTGTCATCCTTTCAACGTTCATTCATGTTCCTTGATCCAAAGTAGACTGTCTGAGATATGTGTGCCATCAATATCACATATTGACTCACACATGCATGTGCATGCCTTTCTCAGTCTCGCTTATCAAGTGGCCATGGACATCATACTCCCTCAGGAGGGACAAATCCCATATCTATCACTCATTGTCAAAACCCCATGTGTCAAAGTCACCCAATCATTACCTTTATAACAATCCATATTTCAAGACTGCGTTTGATGATGTCAAGGTGTACCCAACAACATGTGATGAGTGCAGTGATTTCAGGTCTAAGAATCACAATCACCACCATCACTGTGAGAGCTGACTGTGACTACCATGTCATGGTTCCATGCGTCACTCTCACAGTGGGTCTGTCTGATACACTATTCTCTAACATGTATCTATGTGCTTGGTTTGATATCACATATCATGACTAATGAGACTCTGTCATCAACCAACGCACACTCTAGTCTTATTGTTTCATTGTTGTCTATCAACCTTCCACAATGACATCCGACTAGGGACAAAACAAGAATTTACAAACTCTTAGTATCTGTATGATCTCATTCTTCAGGTCCTCAACCTGAAGATATACGTCATTGAGTATTGTCATTCTCTATACATTCATTCTTCTCTATGATTATCTCATAACTAATTGAATCATAATAAGTTGGAAGCTTGCCTTTGATATTTATTAAATAAATCTTAATGTATCCCAATCCAATCATATGATTGGCTCTTAGGGCATACATACCAACATAATCCCACTTGCACTGTGAGCCAATCACCTTTGATCATATTCTTAGTGATCTCCAAACATGTCCCACATGTTTCTGTTGCTTCAGTGCTAACGCAGTGAGTTAGCAACACTTTGCTTTAGTCGGTATATTGCATGTTTCACATCTCTTCATTGTACGTCATATCGTATGAGATGGAGTTTCCGTAATATGCGATCTGATATTCATTGCCTAACACTTAGCTCCATTGTTTGACTCAGTATTACTACTTGTCATCAATGGCTGGAATATTTATAAGTTCATCTCTATGAACTTCTAGACCCATATAGCATCCTCTGTTGTTCATAACACAAGGATAGTCGTCATTTCCTTTTAGAATTAAACAACTTTTAAATCAAAACATTTCCAATTATCAACTCATATTCACTTTTATATTTTATATTTTGCAATCATTTTCTATCATTTCAGAAGCTTACATCAGTGTAACTCTTTACACCCAAATCTTCCTTATATTACCATAGAACTAGTACTTCATAAGTACCAAACAAGTTATTCATGGTATTCCAATGACTCTCACTAGAAGTAGACAGATATCCACTCGTCACACGAGTTAACAGGATGAGCATATCATATTGTCATGTCCAATACATATAAGATGATGAGTGCATATTTTCTTGTCATGTTAAATACATATAAGATAATGGGATGATTACATACATGATAGATCCATATCTATCTATGTGTTCCTATTCTTCATAAGAATTTGGGACACTTAGCATCTGAGATACTAACTCCATGTAATAAGGACAAGTTTTCACCCACTGAATCTGTACATACTAAACCCTTCAGTATAGATTGCCAATGTATGCTCTCTCTTCACCAAGGCAAGAGGTTTTCGAGAACTATCTCTATAGATCTCTATTCTTATCATATAGGACATTTCTCTATATTCCCTAAAAGAAGGTATTTTCACACCAGTTTCCATTTTAGAACATTTCATTCCTCATCATCATGTGGAATGTGAATATGCTCCTACTAAATCTTTATAATCACAAATCCCTTCTTTATTTTGATATATCAGAACCTTTTGACTATATAATCAAAGTAAAGACTTCCAATTCTGACTTGCTTGTATTTAATCAATCATATTGATTAATCCCTGGTAACTTATAGACTGCATTTGCATTATTGGATTCATAAAACCCTTCAAGTTGTGTCACATACACATCCTTATCTTATTCCTGCCAGGAATGCGGTTTTCATATCCAGATGCCAAATTTCATAATCTTTCAAGTTCCAACATCAAGCATGATCCTTTCTCTAAATGTCATCCATGTCAGTCTTAACTCTTAAGACCCAATTGCACTTATGCATTTTATCCCAATCAAGTGCTACCATAAGGTCATACCTTAATTGGTTCACATGGAAGTCATTTTGGATCTTATGGCCCTTAAACCATAACTCAAAATCTGGTCCCTCAACATCATCTAGATATTGGTTCATCGTATGACCAATTCATCACCTAGATATATGAGGTGTATCTTTTACATAAGGAGCTTTGAGAATCTACAACTATAAAGAGGAGAGATCGCCTCTTTACTAAAAATTATAGGAAATACAAAACATCCACAATTTTAACAAAAATAGAGACTTTGAGGATGATTGCATAATATTCCAAGTAAATAAGCATGATTCCAGATTCATTGTAAAATGTCAATAGCAGTGGACATAAAGACATACTAAGCCTTCACATGGCTTTTATTGTTTACTACAAGATTGATTTCTAAAAGAAAAGATAAGAAAAATAGAATCTAGCTATAGCATCCTAGTCATCCTTTCCAAAAGCTTGAGATCAACTCCTGAGAAAAACCTCCTTCAAGCTTGTCCTTCTCCTTGCACAGCACCAGCACTTGGGTGGTTGGGAAAACACCCAGCAAGAGGAAAAGGAAGAAAAAGTATGTGTTACAAAATTATTCTAAAGGTGTCAAGATAAGTGTAATAAGTAAAACAAGCTAGGGAATCACCAAAAGATGAGACATCAAGAGTATGAAGCTTTAAATAAGGAAACTTGCCAATAATAATTGTAAATAAAGGATTTGCATGCAAAATTAATATGTCTACCTAACTAAGTAGGGTTGAGGCACCTATCAGACCTCTAACCTTAGGTGAGGGGAGAATAAGACATTCCCAGTCACCTATAACATTATGGGGAGAAATACACACATTCCCCTAGGGCGATTATATGCATGCCCTCTGTGGGTGGTTGTACATAAGTACCTCTACTTTACAATTAAATAGAACATATAACTACATGCTAGCAAAAGAGTTATGGCAAGATTAATCAAAGGATTTATATAACATGGAAGTGGGGTATAAAACCCAAGCAAGATAATACTACAACTAATTTTGAGGCATAAATAAATTAGATTTCAAGAATAATGGATTAAGTCAGGTTAAGCCTCATTAGGGAACATGGGTAATGGTATAATAAATTTCCCAACTGATTGGGTAGATGCACATACCTCATTCCTCCAAACCCTAGAACTCACTTTTAGATCCCTAGTCAATATTAGAGTCCAGTTTCCCCTAATACATAATCATATACATACAATAATGATAAGTTCATTCCTTAGAAGGTCAAAACCCTAAAGTTACTAACTTTTTGTGTAAACCTTCAAATTAGACTCCAAAAATATCACCATTGTCTTAGTTAGGGTTTTCTGATCAAAATGACATGTAATATTAAGTATTTTGAAGATATGGACTTTTTGGGTTATTTTTGGCGATTTTTAGTTAATTTTCTAAAAACACTTTTTTTTGCAAACATCAGAATCAAACCTTGAAAATATTTTTAATGGATAGATCTCATTCTCTTGATTTCAAAACACTATTTATTTTTCATTTTTGACCTCTGAATTAATTTTCTATGATTTATTTCGTATGAACTAATTAGAAAATCGAAAATTCGAATATTAAATAGAGAAGAGAGAGAGCAGAGTGGGGCCTAGTGGTGGGGGCCACACACCTTGCTTCCTCTTGCTATTGGTTGGGGAACCCCAAACCACATGTGGTCAACGCGGGACCAACACAAAACAAAGGACCAAGGTACCCTTCTCGCGATTAGAGATGTATGAAGAGGAGATGGAGGGCAAAAACACAAAAACACATGGAGCTTTCTTCCCCAAAGCACCCAACGATGATCGGCGAGCAGCTTCTATTGCTTGCTTGTGATTTTGGGCAAAACTGGAATTCACAACCAAATTCAACACACAAACATGCAAAAGAAAGAGGAGAGCGAGACGGATCTGTTGGTACCATGTAATTGAACGGAGACAAAGAGATGAGGTAGAGGGAAGCGTCGTAAGCTAGACATCTTCGACATCTAGTCGAGGGTCCAAACATCCATGAAACACAAAATCAAGGGTAGGGTTGAGTTGCTAAGGTGACGGCGGACCTAGGGGTATGGATATTTATAGATAAGGAGGCCTAGGCTAGGGTTTAGCTAGGTGGGGTGAGAGAGGAGTCCCGCTTGATTTAGGGGTTTCTCAAATTTTTTTCAAAACACAAAAAAACTTGGGATAAAGTTGTGCGGATTCTTGTGAGGAGTCCAACGAACCCAAACTTCGAAATTTCATTGAGTATTTCTTGAGATAATTGGATTTGAATTTTCGAAAGAAACCAACATGTTTCCTAATCGATTCGAGGAAGAAGACGACCACTAGTCGTCTGATCCATGGACCCAGGTCCACTGATGGATCCCGACTGTCTGATCAAAGGCCCTGACCAAGGAAATTCTATTCCTAACCAAAATTCGGCCAAAGAGACATATTACTTTAAATGTTTTTCTCTCTCCTCATTTGGAGGCCCAAATGATATTTAAAATTAACCAAAATTTATACTCTGACTGATTTTGATGTGTAGAATCCAAATATGGAATTAGTTTTACCTTTTGGGAAATTTTAACAAGTTAAATAATTAAAATGTCATTTTCTCTTTCCTCCTTAAAAAGAGGTGATAATATTCTTTAAAATTTGTGAAACTTCACCCATAAGTCTCCCTAAGTGACTTGGATACGATTTTGTCATTAATTTCACAAGTTGGGATCATTTATTTATTTATTTAATGAATAGAAGATTCTACACACTTTCTCACTCCTATTTTACTCCTTATACAAACATTATGCAAATTAGTTGCAAATTTGCCCAAAGGCTTATTTTTATGTTTAGATTATGAATTCGGAGTTAGATTTCTAATTTGAGGGCATTAAATATTTTATTTCACTTTATTGGTATATTTCCTATTTTCTTTTGATAAGGACATTAATATATACATTTATCTTCCAAATTAAATGATACTTGGCCCTTAAGTTTCTTTTAAGTCAAGAAAACAAAATTGAGTGTCAAATTATCCTTGTGGGTTTCCATTTATGATTTTTGGAACAATATATTCCTCATTATCTTCTTTTATCCATTAAAATCCATATTACCTCCAATTATTGCATTTATCATCTCCTTTATATATAATTTAGATTTTCTCTTCTTTTTCCTATTCTAAAAAGTACTAGAAAGTTCTAGGACGAAATATCTTAGTGTTTTTATTATTTAGTGTACAATTTGCACTTCAGGCCCATTAATTAAAACCCAACTGAGGTATTTGTGCATATAACCCTATATTAAGAATATATGGGAAATATTTATCCAATAACCATCATAATTCCACTAAATAAATTCCATAGACATATGGGACGAAAATGAAGGACAAATCTTATAGAAAAGAGTACAAAGAGATACATAGTGGATTTCGGTGTGTTACAACACTCCACCCCTTAAAAAGGATTTCATCCCCAAAATCTCATACAAAGAGGGAAGGTGAGTACGTAACATTTTGTCTTTCAACTCCCAAGTGGTTTCTTCTAAACCATGATATCTCCACAAAACCTTCACCAGCTCTATCTCCTTATTCTTTAGCTACTTTACTCGAGAGTCGAGGATCCTCACAGGCATTTCTTCATAGGTTAGATTCTCATGAATCTCAACAGGTTCAATCATGAGTACATGAAACGGATCCTTTACATACTTCCTCAATACAGAGACATAGAACACATTGTGAATCTTGTCATAAGCAGGAGGTAAGGCTAAGTGATATGCACAATCACCCACTTTATCTAAGATTTCAAATGGTCCAATATAGCGAGGACTCAACTTGCCTTTTACTTTAGATCTTGCAATAGAACATCTAGGCTTGATTTTTAGAAAAGCAAAGTCTCCCGCTAAGAAGCTTACATCAGACCTCCTCTTATCAGCATACATCTTTTGTCAGTCTTGAGCATCTTTCATCCGTTTCTTTATCAGCTATACCTTCTCGAGCATCATCTACATGTCATTGGTCTTCACTAGGGACCGTTCACCAACATCATCCCAATGCAAAGGTGAACGACAAGGTCTACTATAGAGAGCTTCAAAAGGTGGCATACCAATACTAGCTTGGTAGCTGTTGTTGTAAGCAAACTCTGCTAACGGTAGATACCGATCCCAAGCACCACCCCAATCCATCATACAAGCACATAATAAGTCCTCCAGAATCTGAATTATTCTCTCAGACTGACCATCAGTTTGCGGGTGGTATGTAGTACTGAAACGTAGATCAGTACCCATAAGCGAGAAGTGAATTTTGGGTCTTGATCAGAAACTATCACAGCAGGCACACCATGTAGACGAACTATCCACTCCACATATAACTGAGCCATCTCAACAACTTTATACGTGGTCTTGAAAGGTAAGAAATGAACAGATTTTGTAAGCCGATCAATCACCACCCAAACAACATCATAACCTTTCTTGGACTTAGGGAAACCAGTGACAAAGACCATTGTAATCTTCTCCCACTTCCATTCTGGAATCTCAAGAGGATGAAGAAGACCACCAGGTCATTGATGTTCAATCTTGACTTGCTGATATGTCAAACACTTCGCCACGAACAAAGTTATATCATTCTTCATGTTCTTCCACCAGAAGCTTCGATGTAAGTCCTTATACATCTTTGTTGTGCCAGGATGAATAGTGTACTTGGACCCATGAGCTTCACTCAGAACCTTCTATCTCAGATCACCAACATTAGGAATCTACAACCTATGTCGGAAACAGACATCACCATCCACTATGATAGAGAAGTCAGATTGCGGTTTCTCAGTTAAAGCTTTCATCTCCTCAAGCTTGGAACTCTCCAACTCTGCAGCCATGACTTCTGAGATCTAGGTTGGTGTAATGGTCAAGCTGGCCATATGAACACACAACTTGTCTTCATCCACTGAATCGACAGGATGAGGTCTCCAACTAGCCACATGTTCAAGGTTTTACCACACTGAACATCTCAGAGCATCACAAACAGCATCCTTCTTGCAACTTAGAGCATCAACTACGACATTCGCTTTACCAAGATGATAGGTAATGGTGGATTCTTAATCTTTAAGATATTCCATCCACCTACGTTGTCACAAGTTCAGATCCTTATGATTCAAAAGATATCTCAGGCTCTTGTGATCAGAAAAGACTTCAAACTTTTCACCATAGAGATAGTGTCGCCAGATCTTCAAAGAATGAACTATGGCAGCAAGCTCCAAATCATGTGTAGGACAATTAGCTTCATTAGGTTTCAACTATCGAGAAGCATAGGTGATCACCTTTTCGTCTTGCATCAAAACACACCCTAAGACTTGTCTGGATGAGTCAGTGTAGATGACATAGGGTATGCCCTCAATAGGCAAAGCAAGCATCAGAGCAGAGGTCAGGCTCATCTTCAACTTCTGAAAATTGTTCTCACATTCAGGGGTCCATGAGAACTTGACCTCCTTTCGAGTCAGCTTGGTCAAAGGTAATGCCAACTCAGAGAAGCCTTTAATAAACTTCTGATAGTAACCGGCTAGACCAAGGAAACTACAGATTTCATATGGGTTTTTCGGAGCATTCCACTTTGTCACAGCTTCTACCTTCACAGGATCAACAACTATATGATCGGTAGAAATCACGTGACCAAGAAACATAACTTCCCTTATCCAGAACTCACACTTTGAGAATTTTGCATAGAATTGGTTTTCTCGCACCTTGTTGAGTACAATCTGAAGGTGCTCGTGATGTTGTTCTAACGTCTCAGAATAAACCAAAATGTCTTCGATAAACACCACTACGAACTTGTCAATATATGGGCAGAATACTTGGTTCATCAGGTCCATGAATGCAGCATGGGCATTTATCAAACCCAAAGTCATGACCATGAATTCATAATGCCCATAACGAGTTCTAAACGCTATCTTCAGGACATCATCATCCTTCATAGGCATCTGGTAGTAACCACTTCGCAGATCCATCTTGGAGAAGACGGTGGCTGACTTCATCTGATCGAATAGGTCGTCGATGTGCGGCAAAGGATAATGGTTCTTCACCTTCACTTGGTTAACCATGCAGTAGTCCATACACATCCACATTGATCCATCCCTCTTCTTCACAAATAGGACAGGGGCTCCCCATGACGAAACACTGGGGCGGATGAAGCCCATGTCGAGAAGCTCTTCAAATTGCTTCTTCAACTCAGTCAGCTCGGCATGGGCCAAGTGGTAGGGTGGCTTCGATATCGGTGAAGTTCCAGGTATGAGCTCGATGGAGAATTCCACCTCGAGAGTTGGCGACAAACCCAGGTAACTCCTCAGGAAAGACACCTAGGAAGTCCTTCGCCACATCAATGTGATCTAGATCAGGAGGTGTAGCATCGAGAACTATGGAGGCTAGGAAGGCTCTATACCCATGTGAGACAAACTTTTCAGCTTTAATGGCAAAGATGAAAAATTGTCTCTCTTCTCGCTTCTTACCCTTGACACACATCTTCCCTTCAACAGGATGAACCAATCTAACCTTGGATTCCTCACAGTACAAAATTGCTTTGTACCTCTTTAACCAATCCATACCCAGGATGACGTTAAAGACTGTCATATCAAGTAAGACAAAATCTATAGGAAACCTTATTCTGAATATACATAGGTCCATGGTAGGAGTTTGGAGGTACGAGGAGCAGATCTTACAACTAGGGGTTTTTACGTCTAACACATGATCCATAAACTCAGATTCTATTTCTAGCATAGAGGAAAACTGACAAGATATGAAGGTATTGGAGGAACCAGAATCAAACATTGCTTTTAAAGGATGCATATTAAGGTGCATTGTACCTTCAATCACTTCATTGCCTACCTTCTTCCTCAGCATTGAGAGTGAATACTCTCCCATTCCACCTCTCCACTGGTGGACGCCTTGAGTTCTGGTTGTTGGTGTTGTTGTTATTGTTGTTGTTCCGCAGAGGCGGGTTCTGCTTTGGATGTTGTGGCTGTTGGGCATTATTCTACCCTTGTTGGAAACGAGGGAAGTTGGGTCATATGTGTCTGACTTGGCCACACTCATGGCAGGTTGGTGGAGGATGGTTGTCTTTACAAGCAAGTGCATTGTTGGTAGGGCATCTTCCAGGAGAATGGTGGTGACTGCACCTATTGCAGCGATCACATATGTGGTTCTCATTCTGGTTCAGATTCTTCCTTTTTTTGTTGTATCCATTAGAAGCTTGAAACCCTGGATATGACTCGATGGCTAGGGCCTTGTCCACCATCTGTTGAAAAGTAAGTGGAAGCTGCGGGACGAGGCTCTGACCCACTTGATAGTTCAGGCCCTCTAAGAACACGGTTGCTCTTCTATCAGCTCCAAGGTCGGTAGTGTAACGCTCTAGTAGTAGAAATTTCTGAACGTAGTCGGCCACACTCATGCTTCCTTGCTTGAGGTTGTAAAACTCAGCCTCATTCTTCCTCAAGAAAGTAGGGCAGATGTATTTCTCCCTGAAAAGCTTCAAAAACTAGCCCCACTCCATAGAAGAGGTGTCCCGAGTGCGGGCAACACCATTCCACCAAACGCGTGCCGGTCCATCCAGCACATATGTCACGAACCAAACCTTTTGGTGAGGAGGGAACGACATACCCTCGAAGGTCCGATCCAGGGCCAACACCCAGTCGTCGACTTTGTCCACCATGTTAGGTTCACTTTCATCCTTGAAGTAGGGCAGCTGCATCTTGATGAAGTCAGTGAGGGCGAACTCCCTCGGCTTGTTGGCATTAGCGGCCATAATGTTGAGTTGTCCCATCATGGTGGAGGATAGCAACTGACACAACATCGTCAGTTCTTGCTCAGGCGTGAAGGCGGGGGTACCCAAAGTAGTATGGTTGACTTCATGAGTCACATGAGTGTTGGGGTCATCACGAGTTGACTCCTGGTTCATGTTGTTGAACAAGTCACCTCTCCTGAAAAGTAGGGTTATCATATTAGGTTCTCAGGAGTATAGATTCATAGATGAGAAGAGAATAGAAATAGGGATGAGAAAAGGATATCTAGAATGATATTTCCTGAAAGCATACTATTTTGGGCAATTCATATCCGCTCAGGCTAGGCCGGTATCATATGGGCATGGGAGTCCTTGTATACCAAGCTAGTGGTGTGGAGGAAAAAATTTCCAGCCCCCGAAACCTTGATCCTTTCTAGACACCCTTGCTTCAACTTCATGCCCTAATAGTCGCCTAAAGGCTCTGATACCATGTTTTAAAGAGGAGAGATCACCTCTTTACTAAAATTTATAGGAAATACAAAAAATCCACAATTTTAACAAAAATAGAGACTTTCAGGATGATTGCATAATATTCCAAGTAAATAAGCATGATTCCAGATACATTGTAAAATGTCAATAGCAGCAGACATAAAGAAATACTAAGCCTTCGCATGGCTTTTATTGTTTACTACAAGATTGATTTCTAATATAAAAGATAAGAAAAACAAAATCTAGCTATAACAACCTAGTCATCCTTTCTAAAAGCTTGAGATCAACTCCTGAGAAAAACCTCCTTCAAGCTTGTCCTTCTCCTTACACAGCACCAACACCTGGGTGGTTGGGAAAACACCCAACAAGAGGAAAAGGAAGAAAAAGTATGTGTTACAAAATTATTCTAAATGTGTCAAGATAAGTGTAATAAGTAAAACAAGCTAGGGAATCACCAAAAGATGAGACATTAAGAGTATGAGGCTTTAAATAAGGAAACTTGCCAATAACAATTGTAAATAAAGGATTTGCATGTAAATTAATATGTCTACCGAACTAAGTAGGGTTGAGGAACCTACTGGACCTCTAACCTTAGGGGAGGGGAGAATAATACATTCCCAGTCACCTATAATATTATGGGGAGAAATACACACATTCCCCTAGGGAGATTATATACATGGCCTCTGTGGGTGGTTGTACATAAGTACCTCTACTTTACAATTAAATAGAACATATAACTACATGCTAGCAAAAGATTTATGGCAAGATTAATCAAAGTATTTATATAACATGGTAGTGGGGTATAAAACCCAAGCAAGATAATATTACAACTGATTTTGAGGCATAAAAAATGAGGTTTCAAGAATAATGGATTAAGTCAGGTTAAGCCTCATTAGGGAACATGGGTAATGGTATAATAAATTTCCCAATTGATGGGGTAGATGCACATACCTCGTTCCTCCAAACCCTAGAACTCACTTTTAGATCCCTAGTCAAGATTAGAGTCCACTTTCCCCTAATATATACAAGCATTAATGATAAGTTCATTCCTTAGAAGGTAAAAACCCTAAAGTTACTAACGTTTTGCACAAATCTTCAAATTAGACTCCAAAAATATCACCATTGTCTTAGTTAGGTTTTTCTGATCAAAATGACATATAATATTAAGTATTTTGAAGATATGGACTTTTCGGGTTATTTTTGGTAATTTTTAGTTAATTAAATCATTCTAAGAACACTTTTTTGCAAGCATTAAAATCAAACATCAAAAATATTTTTAATGGATAGATCTCGTTTTCCTGATTTCAAAACACTGTTTATTTTTCATTTTTGACCACTGAATTAATTTTCTATGATTTATTTCGTATGAACTAATAAAAAAATAAAAAATTCAAATATCAAATAGAGAAGAGAGAGAGAGAGAGCAGAGTGGGGCCTAGCAGTGGGGCTTGCACACCTTGCTACCTCTCACTATTGGCTGGGGAACCCCAGACCACCTGTGGTCAACACGGGACTAACACAAAACAAAGGACCAAGGTACCCTTCTCGCGATCAGAGATGTATGAAGAGATGGAGGGCAAAAACGTAAAAATGTAAAAACGCATGGGGCTTTCTTCCCCAAAGCACCCAAAGGAGATCGGAGAGCAGCTTCTGCTGCTTGCTTGAGATTTTATACAAAATCAGAATATACAACCAAATTCAACGCACAAACATGCAAAAGAAAGAGGAGAGTGAGATGGATTTGTTGGTACCTTGTAATTGAACGGAGACGAAGAGATGAGGTAGAGGGAAGCACCACAAGCTGGACATCTTCGGTAGCTATTCGATGGTCCAAACGTCCATGTAACACAAAATCAAGGGCAGGGTTGAGTTGCTAAGGTGACGGTGAACCTAGGGGTATGGATATTTATAGATAAGGAGGCCTAGGCTAGGGTTTAGCTAGGTGGGGTGAGAGAGGAGTCTCGCTTGATTTAGGGGTTTCTAGAATTTTCGTCAAAACACAAAAACCTTGGGATAAATCTGTGTGGATTCTTGCGAGGAGTCCAACGAACCCAAAACTTTGAGATTTAATCGAGTATTTCTCAAGATAACTGAATTTGAATTTTCCTAAAGAAACCAACTTGTTTCCTAATTGATTCAAGGAAGAAGATGACCACTAGCCATCCGATCCATGGAATTGGGTCCACTAATGGATCCCATCCATCCGATCAGAGGCCCTGACCAAGGAAATTCTATTCCTAACCAAAATTCGGCCAAAGAGACATATTACTTTAAATGTTTTTCTCTCTCCTCGTTTTGAGGCCCAAACGATATCCAAAATTAACCAAAATTTATATTCTGACTGATTTTTATGTGTAGAATCTAAATATGGAATTATTTTTGCCTTTTGGGAAATTTTAATAGGTTAAATAATTAAAATGTGATTTTCTCTTTCCTCCTTCAAAAGAGGTGATAATAGTCCTTAAAATTTGTGAAACTTCACCCATAAGTCTCCCTAAGTGACTTGGATACGATTTTGTTATTAATTTCACAAGTTGGGATCATTTATTTATTTATTTAATAAATAGAAGATTGTACACACTTTCTCTCTCCTATTTTACTCATTATACAAACATTATCCAAATTAGTTGAAAATTTGCCCAAAGGCTTATTTTTATGTTTAGATTATGAATTCAGAGTTAGTTTTCTAATTTGAGGGCGTTAAATATTTTATTTCACTTTATTGGCCTATTTCCTATTTTCTTTTGATAAGGACATTAATATATACATTTATCTTCCAAATTAAATGATACTTTGCCCTTAAGTTTCTTTTGAGTCAAGAAAATGAAATTGAGTGTCAAATTATTTTATGGGTTTCCATTTATGATTTTTGGAACAATATATTCCTCATTATCTTCTTTTATCCATTAAATCCCATATTACCTCCAATTATTGCATTTATCATCTCCTTTATATATAATTTGGATTTTCTCTTCTTTTTCCTATTCTAAAATGTACTAGAAAGTTCTAGGATGACATATCTTAGTATTTTTATTACTTAGTGTACAATTTGCAGTTCAGGCCCATTAATTAAAACCCAACTGAGGTATTTGTGCATATAACCCTATATTAAGAATATATGGGAAATATTTATCCAATAACCATCATAATTCCACTAAATAAATTCCAAAGACATATGGGACGAAAATGAAGGACAAATCTTATAGAAAAGAGTACAAAGAGATACACAGTGGATTTCAGTATGTTACAACAACACTTGTGATTCTTAATCTCCTTTATTTAGTGTAAAGCGTGTTCTTTTAGAAAAATTCTAGAAGGTCAGTTATTTGATGATCATGATCTAACTCTCTAGAGTATGATTCCTTTATTGATTTAAACATCAATATGCCTAAATTATGAGTTCTCTGTGATACATTATCATAATTACTCACAAGGTCCTCAAACATTTGGTTTAAGTATCCCATTCATTGATCTCGTCAAAGAATTAATACTTTTACCAAGTTTGTACTTCATTTATGATATTCTTGAACACTTCAAGATATTCATATTGGTATTTCAATAAACACCATCTGAAGCATTATCATTTATTCCAATAGGTATAGATATACATCAATATGTATTATACCCAATATAATAGTCATTCTCCCACTACATTTAGTGAATAGTGACTTGTTATCATGCCCAAGACATTCATATCTCTTAATGGTTCACAACCAAAAGAGTCTAGCCTATCCATCAACGTGGAAGCTAGAAATGAATTTCTCATGATAATGCTAATTAATTGTTTGAGTCATCAATAACTTTTAGGTATCATTTTATCTCATGCATACCATGTACCACAAGATAAATAAGGCATTTACACAAAAGATCATATCTTTGAAATTGAAATATCAACTTTATTGATAGACATCCTTATCTTTACAAGATGCAAAAATAAAGTGTTTCTATTTATTGGCAAAATGAAATAATAGTTCATAACTCTATTACATGCCCTTTGGGCTGAAATAAACTGAAAAGTACTCCTATCTATGGCAACAAAACTTGCTCCAATGAAGAGTGCTCCTTCTTGGTCCTTTCATAAAGGCCACCACTTCTTTTCAGATCCTGCATATCATATATGTCATATCCATATCTTGGTATCATATACCCCAGATAAAGAAGTGTTTAAAGTTTATTTCAAGATACCTGAGGTGGAGACTTCCATCCCCTCCTTCTTCTTTTGTTCATCCAGATAGAGAGGGCAATTTCTCCTCCAATGTCCTGGCTCTTGACAATGGTGACATTTGCCTCCCTTGTTCACCCCTCCTTTGGCCTTGAGAGTTGAAGATGACTTGGGTCGTTGGTTAGCATCATAATACTTCTTTACCTTGCCATTGCCCTTGCCTTTAGACTTACCATTCTTTCTGCTGATCAACATCACAAATTTGGGTTTGTCTTTCTTCATTTGTGCCTCGGCTATCCTCAACATGCCCGACAACTATATCAACGGCTTGTCAAATTTGTTCATGTTGTAGTTCATCACAAACTAATTGTAAGTTACTGGCAATGATTGCAGTATCACATCAGTAGCCAACTTTTGGCTCAGAGGGAATCCTAGTCTTGTCCGGTTCTCCACATACCCAATCATCTTGAGTGTGTGAGGACCAACTGGATCTCCTTCTGTCATGACACACTTAAACAGTGCCTTGGAGACATCATATCTCCATTGTTGTGCTTGGTCTTGATACAGGTTCTTGAGATGTTGAACCATCTCAATGACATCCATGTTCTCATGTTGTCTCTGAAATTAATAGTTCATTGAGCACAACATCAAGCACTTCACATCAATGGCATCTTCAGTATGCTTCCTATAAGCATCCCTTTCTACCTTTGGTGCGGTGGGAGTGGGTTCCTCTGGTACTGGTGTATCTAGGACATAGAGCTTTCATTCTTGAGTGAGAACAATTCTTAATGTCCTAAACTAGTCATAGAAATTATTCTCATTCAACTTGTCCTTCTCAAGGACATATCATAACGAAAAGTGATTATTGTTGACAACCATTAGTTCTACAAAAGGAAATTTGCAATTTTAGTCCAAAACTCTTTTTGCTTAATTTGATTGATTTGAAAATTTTGACAATATAATTAGGCCTTTAATTAATTATTGCTCCCACTATTTTGTTCAAATTGATAGCCCTCACCATCAATTCAGAAGATTGCAGGGTACAACCTTCTAGTGAGGAAGATCCTGATTTTCTCTCAGCCATGGACCAGCTAGGGCTATCACCCACAACTAGATCTTTTAGGTAGGTAACCTTTTCCAATTGCATCATATGCAACTCTTGATAGATGTCATGTGCAACTCCTTGCCATGTGCATCTCTATGCCTTAAGGTTCTTGATCCGATCAAGGTCACCTTGTTAAGTCCAACCCAAACGCCAACACGATGAATATGCACCCTACTAGGGCAGACCCACATATTCACCATCACACTTCTATGAGATAGACGGTGCACCATGCTAGGGCATGGCCACACTTGGTAGATCAAGCTTTTCATGTGTGCTACTTTTGGAAGACATCTTAAACTTAATATGTAGTTAATGGGTTTTAATATGCTCATATATGCATATAAGTATCCAATCACCACATATATAGTACGTATCATATACATGCTATATCCCACAATGAAAATATGCAATAACAATAAAGCGATGATTATGGCCATCCTATTGTAATTCCTTGAGTCATAAGGAATTATGGTCATCTAGGTCTGCATCACATGCAACATGTTGTTCATGAAGATCTTATGCTTAGGACGTTTCGGGTTTGATCATCTCATCATACAACTGATTGACTCGCCTCCTGGATGGTCGGTTGGTTGTCTCCAATTGATCCTCTGGCTCCTCCAGACGGTTGGTTCGTCAAGTCATCTCGCTCCTCGTCAGGCCACCATCTGCACCATCAGTCGATCGGCTCGTGCTTCTATCCGGTCATCTTACACCTCCAGCCAATTGTCTGGGCACCCTCCAGTCTTCGACGTAATAAGAAATAAACTATCCTACTTTTACATATCTCATTGGGAAACCCTAGGTTACATTCGGGGGGAGAAAAGGTAGAAGAGAAGGCTCGAGTTATCTCGAGTTACATCAGAAAAAAAAGAAGAGGGCTCGATGCGCAGACTGAGAGAAAACAACCACAACCAACCAAGCACACATATAGGGGTTTATAGGCCATAACCATGCTACACATCCACCATCAAAACTATTTTGAGCGACACGTATCGTTTGCATATATACCATATTATATATGTATATATTTAGTTTGGGATCATGTGATATTAATCGGATATTCATATTTATGCATTTAAATATTCACATCATATGCAATAAATAAAATGTGGTAAAATAAAAAACCGATCATATCGATTAATCCTAAAACATAGTACGTTGATGTGGTTCTGATGTCATTGTTGGGTTATAGGTGAGGGAGAAGGCAACGGAAATAAAAAAAATTTCTCACCACAAAACCATAACCACGGATCGCATCGACGACTATGAAATAGGAAGCATAGTTTTAGCGAGGTGTATATGATCCTGAGGCTAGCATAATGACAATACCTTGCATCTAGTGCGATTTTCAACCACCTATCTTCGACGGCGTCTGTGCAGCTCCTGGTCTTGACCCAGGCTACGGTTGACAGTCGTCCTCCTAAGTGATAGAAACCTCCCGCCTCTATAGATAGTCCACACGGACCACCGAGACTCTAGTCATCCTATCCTAAAGGACACTAGAAGGAGTCGTCCCCTCTGTCAGCGTACTAGTCACCAACACACTCTCCCACAATCAGTTACTTTTCTATAGTTGTCTTTCCCTTGTTGTTCTTCCCTGGATAGGTAGAACTTGCTTGGGCTCTCTCGGTTACTACAACCAGAGAGGACAAAAACTTTACAGAGCAACTAATGTTCTGATTTGTGTTATCTGAGATGCCCCCAGTACCCCTCTATATATAGGAGGGGCCAGGGTCAGGGTTTTCAGCCCCGGGCAATGTGAGATTAAAGTGCGAGTTGAAGGGTTTGGAATTTCTATGAATTGATTGTACTACGACAACCGAACCGGTCAGTTGGGAGTGTGAGCAGGTCGGTTCACTTAGTGAACCGGTCGGCTCGCGTCCCAGGCTTACCACCAATTGACTTTCCTTGTTCGTTTCTAATTAATACTAAGATCAATTCTTGTCCCAATCGAATTGTACAAGTGAAACAAAAAACTTCTCTCACAAATTGGGACAACCCAAACTTGCTCGTTTGGTCTAGTCGAACCGATCGGTTCACCTAGTGAACCGGTTGGTTGGTGGTCCAAATTGTGCAGAACATAGTCAATGCAATTCTCAATCAACCCGACACTCAAATTAGTTAGTTTAACACTTGAGCTTGATGATTCTGAGTCAAGTCAATTGATTGAGTACCTAAACAGTTTTAGTAATCAATCCAAACATCATTCATGGATAAACTCCTCTTCCAGTTAAATCCTTTGTGTGTGACCCTATAGGTCCCATTTCACATTGGCAGTGAATGTTCATAACTAGCTTTCGACATCACAAGCAAAGAGCGGTGCCTAGTCGCACATCAGTGCTACCCAAGTGAAAAGGAAAGTTGGAGAATAACTTTCAATCCTACAGTCTGTGATTGGTGTTCTAGCGAATGTATAATTCCTTTATCTCTGATATCCTGAATGAATTCAAGGCTTGGAGCTATCATCCTTTCAACATTCATTCATGTTCCTTGATCCAAAGTAGACTGTTTGAGATTTGTGTGCCATTAATATCACATATTGACTCACATGTGCATGCACGCATGCCTTTCTCAGTCTCTCTTATCAAGTGGCCATGGAAATCATACTCCCTCAGGAGGGACAAATCCCATATCTATCACTCACAGTCAAAACCCCATGTGTCAAAGTCACCCAATCATCACCTTTATAACAATCCATATTTCAGGACTGCATTTGATGATGTCAAGATGTACCCAACGACATGTGATGAGTGCAGTGATTTCAGGTCTAAGAATCACAATCACCACCATCACTGTGAGAGATGACTGTGACTACCATGTCATGGTTCTATGTGTCACTCTCACAGTGGGTTTGTCTGATACATTATTCTTTAACATGTATCTATGTGCTTGGTTTGATATCACATATCATGACTAATGAGACTCTGTCATCAACCAACACACACTCTAGTCTTACTGTGTCATTATTGTCTATCAACCTTCCACAATGACATCCGACTAGGGACAAAACAAGAATGTACAAACTCTTAGCATATGTATGATCTCATTCTTCATGTCCTCAACCTGAAGACATACGTCATTGAGTATTGTCATTCTCTAGACATTCATTCTGCTCTATCATTATCTCATAACTGATTGAATCAGAATAAATTGGAAGCTTGCCTTTGATATTTATTAAATCAATCTTAATGTATCCCAATCCAATCATCATATGATTGGCTCTTAGGGCATACATATCAACAGATGTTACTTGGAGACAAGATTGTAGTAGTTAGACTTCCCTCTATCTAAATCATGTTTGTGCATCTTGATGTAAACCCTAAAGGGAGAATGATGTATTCTTATATAATCTTTTATGAAATTGATTATAGTCAGTTATTCTTTATTCCGCTTCTTTTCAATGGTCTTTTTATACCATATAAATAAAGATTTGAAAATTTTACACCCTTTTCAACATACCTTTTGAGTATGTTGGGAATGGAGGTTTGATTTTTCAAATTTTTAGTAAGGAGGTGATTTCGCCTCTTTATAGGACCAATAAGAGTCAAGAAAACTACAGGAGCGACAATCATTTAAATACAAATTAAAGTAGGTCTAAATAAAAGGTCGAGCTACTAGAAAACCACATGCGTACACGACATGCGATTAAAATTGCGAGGGCAAATTGGTCATTTAAACCTAATTATAAGTCATGCATAGGAGAATAAATCAAAACTCATATACCTATATTTCCCTTGCAATATAAATTGGTTGATTGATGTTGTGGGGATGCCTAGGTCTTTTCCAGACCCGACTTCTACCACCTTTCTCCATACCAGGAGTAGCTCGATAGAAGCTTCCAAGTTCAGATCTAGAGTCGAGTTTTCTTCTCTTTAGGGAGAGTCGACTTGCTCATCATGTTCCTAAGAAGGAACCACATCCATCAAGCCTAGGTTGGGGGTGCAGAGGGTTGCAGGAGCTCGGAGAACATGCTCTGGTCATGGTGAAGAATCTAGTCGTGAACTATAACCATGAAAAATGTCATGATGGAAGCATAAAAGTGAGGCGACTAAGTTTGTGAGATCAAAATAGAGTCAAAGAAGACATCACATGGGAAAGAGGACCAACAATCCATTGATTTGTCGAGAAATAAGGCAAAAAAGAGAAAAGAAACTAAAAGACTGAAACCATGGAATCCCAGAAGCAAAGCATCGACTAAGGCTAGATAAATCATCTACAAGGAGAGATGAGTCCTTCACAAGCGTTTCTGTGATCAAAAGGCCACTGAGATGACATGGTGATGAGAGTCGGTGAGGTCCTCATCTGAGGTCGATAGGGTAAGGAGGCTCAGGAAACCACACGACAAACCAGTGACACAAAATCGAATGAGGAGAGGCAGGGATGATTTTCGGTCCATTTATTTCATAAAAGATGGTGTCTTCGGTAGTGGCGAGGACAAGGTCATCAGAGAGTGAAATTGATTAGGCGGGGGAAACTCAAGGCACGAGAGGCGGAATTGATAGAGGAGGAGTGAAGAGCGAAGGCTAAGGAACATTTTCGATCCTTTATAAGAGTATTTGATGGCCCAGAGTGACTTCTGCAACTCAGGGGCACCCGGGATGAGAAGCCCTAAATTGGGTGCTTCGTCCACATCTTACAAGGGAAGGCGAGTAGCGGCTTATTAAAAATGGGAGAGATGGGTGAAGATGGAGGGGGAAAATCTTGTAAAAAGGATGAGAGACGAGAGAGAACAGTGTCGAGATAGGAAGGCAATAACAATGTGCCCAGACCCACGACTTATGTAGAGGTAGGAGACGACTTCAATATCGTCAGATCCCAATCAGACGGGCGTGCATGCGAAAAAGGAAAATAAATCAAGGGGCGTGACAGTGAGATAATATCCATATCTTAGTTGTATTCATTGCATTAATGATATTTCAGATTAAATCCAATTCAAAACCTTATGGAAACTTGCCTAATATATTTAGTGGGTCAAACATGATCAAAATGAGTTCAAATTTCGACCATAGACTAAATAGGTATTCTCTATCCTTTTTATTCAATTAAATTTGAATTATGCATATTTCCCCCCATAATTTCTTCATTGGTTCACTAACTTTATTATTATGCATTAAAGGATGAGGTAAGTGGAGAATGGTTTTCCTTTGTGTTCCTTTGAGTCAGATTTTGAAATCAATACTTATTACTCACTCAATAGTTATGTCACATATATTTTATGCTTTTTTGAAAACTTTCTTGAAGGAAAGAAAAAGGGGTTAATGGTACTTTCTTTTTATGTTAAAACTATAAAAGAGAAAAGGAGAAACTTCATGCCCAAATTAACTTATTCCATATTTCTGAATTCTACTCCTTTTATCTTCATCTTTTATTTCTTTTAAACACTTTTGATGATAAGAGAGAGAAAAGAAAAGGAACTAATATCCATCAATTTGAGTTAATTGTAACACATAATGCATATATAAAAGTATTTTGAGTCTCATATTATTTTTCTCACTTCATAATCTTATAATCTTTTAAGAAATTTCATTTCATGGTCTTTTTACATTAAGTCTTTCAACTTCTTTATTTAAGAAAACCACATTATAAGACTTAAAATAGTTGTGAAAATTGGGATGTAACAATACTAGTAGTAGTAGATTATTATATTTATTTTAATTCAATTAACTGTGTGGTGACCTGTGAAACGAGTTAACTAAACACGTGGCTATAAATTTGACTGAAACTAGGTTTGGATAAATTTTAGATGGTGGCAGATATATCACCCGAAACTATCCGGTCATCACGTTTGGTTTGCAGGATTTACTGAAATCTTGTATTCTGTCCATCCTGCATTACTGAAATGTTGCATTCTCAAAATCCCGCAAAGTAAAATTTTATGTTTGGTTTGCTGGATTTTGTAAGTGTGAGATTTTTTTTTTCGTGTCTACCATCTTGCCCATGATGGATTTTGGCGTCCGGGAGAATTTTAATGGAAACCAAAATGCGGGATTCCTATTATGTCTGAAAATCCTGGGATTAACCTCATTTCTCCAATCCTGCAAACCAAACATAAAATTTGTTGAACTGGAATCCAGAATACAATCCAATACGGCATAATTCAGATAACCAAACATGCCTATATATGTCCGGATTTTTATCGAGATTGACATGTTAGAGTTGTAGGAATTCCAGATAGGATACACTTTTCAAATAATGCCAAAATCAGGGGGTTAGTGGAGAAAAACTCAAAAGAAAAAATATACCAGCGATAAGCCTGCCCGGCTGTGTTGTGTAGTCTGCATGGGAGCAAGAAAGCGACCAAACGAGGGGAGCATTCTGCAATGACAATGGCCGCCGTACCTCTCTCCCGTCTTGCTGCCGACCTTGTCGTCTCAAAGCTGTGCTTAGGTCAACCTTAGCCCATTTCTGTAGACATGCTTCTACTTATAGCATCTACATTTTCCTGATCACTTATTCCCGGCGGTGCAGGTACGATGACTTTCGGGGAACAGAATTCCCTCCCCGAGTCCTTTCGCCTGCTCGACCAGGCCCTAGGTGCTGGGATCAACTTCTTCGACACTGCCGAAATGTAATACTTTTCTATGCTAACTCTCCTTGATCATCTGAGACACGTTCCTTTCTTCCTCCCATGAATGATTGCTGTAGGCTTCGTTGCCAGCTGAATTGGAAGTGTTTGTCGAATTGCCCGAGCTAGGTACCCAGTACCTCAACGCCGGAAAACGCAGGGGAGGAGCGAGGAGTTTCTAGGTACCTGGTTGAGGAGCAGGAAAATTCCCCGTGATAGAGTCGTTTTGGCGACAAAGGTGGTTCTTTTTTCCTAAAGCTGCGGACATTTAATCAATTAGAAGCTTGTATGTAGTTAACAGAGTGTTTTAGTGAACATTTTTCTTGACACGGCAACTCAAATTCCAATTCAGTTTTGTTAAATGTGAGTCTTTTCTAGCGGAGACAATTGCTGTGCAGCTTAATGTAACATTCAGGATATCTTCATAGCATTGCTTTCACTCAAATTCCGTTTTAATTTTGTTAAATTTGAGGTTGTTATAAGCTTCTGATATGTATCTCTAGATCGATCTTGTAGACTTTATGAAGCTTCAACTTTCAACTACTTGGCCTACATTTATGCTGCTATATCTCAGCTATTTTTTAGTATATTGTTCAAATAAGAAGCTTTTCGTACGATTCTTGATAAGACTGTTATCACCTTACAGGTCACGGGACCGTCTGGGCAAATGACTTGGATTCGTAATGGCCCGGAGTGCTTAGATGCGGCTAATATTTCAGATGCCATTGATAAAAGGTTGCATATGTAGTGTTCCTCATATATTGTGGGAAAATATCATGATCTATGCTCTTCAATTTGACCTAGAATTTGTGTGCAGTTTACCAGTCCTCTATTTGGCCATACCGTAGCTTAAGCTTGTGGCTACCCCTGCACTGCGTGCAAATTCCGGGATGGGAAGCGGTTATTCACTTTGTTGAACACACAAAAGAAAGGAAAAATCATGTAGTTGCTGATTTTGCCTTTGTTCCAGCGTTTAGGTCTTGCCTTTGCACTGCCTACCACCTGTTCACGGTCTGGGACTACCGCACAATCACAATCGTGAATCTCACACCAAATACAGCATAAACAATTTAGGGGTCTTTTGGATTTCATGTTTGTTAAACATTATATATTTTTTCTGCTATTGGGAATGTTATTAAAGTCAGCCTTGAAACTTTTAAGTTTTTTACGGTTTTCAGCTTTGCCATCCTTTTCTCCGACAAGAGGAAAAAGCAACATTGATCCTCAGGTTGTATGCTTGATTTCAAAATGAATATGGGATAGAGCCTGAAGGCACGTCCTAGTTCTGATGGTTAATGCTCTGTTTGAAATGATAAATTACTCTTCTTATTTAATAATTAAGTGACTCCAAAGTTCCAAACATATAAGGCCTATATAAAAACCAGGTGGCTATATCAATTCACTTTTGACTATAGCTATTCATAACATCCATCTCAATGTCTCCAGGTTTCAGTCCGCTATAGCCAAGATGAGGAATGCAAAAGTAAAAGAGAAAAGGAGACACCTTGGCTTACCTTGGAGTGTCTAGGAAAACGTTTAAGGCCCTTTTGCATGTAAGCTTGGAATTGATTATCCTGCAGCTTGGAATTGATTATCCTGGCTCATAGGCACGTCTCTTGTCTTTAACATGCACTCTCATCTTCTATTAAGTAGTCAACTAATGTGGATAGCCTTCCTGTATTAAACAAAAGCTTGAACTTTCTATCTTCTTTCTCTTCACTACAATCAATGGATAACACTCCTTAGGTGTTTTCTACACCCTATATGTGTGTGTGTGTGCGCGCACTCTTGTTCCCCGTCCTTTATAGAATATGACCGTCTCTGTAAAGGAGTGGAAGCAGGTGCTGATGGAAGAAGAGGGAAAGGAAGGAAAGGGAGAGCCGCAGTAGATGAATCCACTAGCGTTCAGACAATGGAAAGGCAAATTATTAAGCGTTTTCTGTTCTCATCTATGAATTTTAGAGTTTTCTCTCCAGCTCACTAATGGTAGTGGTAGTGGATGAGGTAGTAGTATTATGTGAGGAGAGAAACGGGCATCACAATATATAGGGGGAACATAATCAGAGGCAAGAAGGATGGAGACAAAGGAATAGGGAAGATAGAGAGTTTCAAGAAGGGAGAATTGGAGCTTTCTTTAGAGCCATGATAGTGAACAGCAAAGTATTAAAGACAGTGTCTTATGGGACACATATAATGCAGTAATTTAGTAATTTCCTTATATCTTGATTGATATTGAGAGAAACATAGTTAAAAGGGGAAGACAGGCCTAATTTACATTGGTGAGAGCTAACACCGATAGATCTAGAATCATTACATCTTAATGAGAATATGGTCCATATTAAAGCTGAAAAAGGATCCATCAAGTCAATCCAGCATGGTTGGGGTGAGGCTTAGATGATCATGATGATAACAAGTACGACAACTAGTTCAAGGTTTAATAGATATTTATACGGTATATTGCCTGCAAATGCATGTATATGTCTCTTTAACTTGAAATTATCTTGACAAGAAATACTTGTACATTCACATATCAAGTTGTCACCTTGAGCATGTTTTCCTTTAAAATTCTACACCACAAGCGTTATTGTTGCTGTTTGTGCACTGTGACATTTAGCGTTATCCCTGCTGCTCTACTGCACAAAAGACTAGGCCATGGCACTACAACCAACAACACTATTGTGTTGCATTCACAATTTTGTGGTTGAGCAGCATGCCACTAGTGGCATGATGGTGTACCCGTAGACGGTAGCATACCAACACCCTTTGGTGAAAACAAGATGGTGTGGTGGCAGGCCGGCAACAATGTGGTGTGCAGTGTGGCAGCCATGTGGTGTGCAATTGTGCATGACAATATATGTTGCAAAAATAAGAAAAAGAAAAAGGTACGGGTGTTTCTATAGTTCTTAACCCAAATATGATCCACGTATTGATATAATGCGTAGAGTCTCACCCTAGATATCAGTCGTGGACTCACCAATAAGACCTTAGATTTTTTGGAAAGGTGAAACCTTTTCAATCAGCTTATCCTGATAAGAAAAAGAACAACATGATGTAACATTAGGGTCATGTAACCGTTACAAGTGACAATTGTAATCACACTCAATAAAGGACTTGGTGGTGACGAATATGTAGTTGTTGTGTTCAGTGTTTTCAGACCGGTAAATCAGTGGCTGACCGGTCCGGAAGTTGAAAAAACAAGTTATGTGTTCTTTTCCGGTCGAACTGGTCAGAAACACGGTCCAACTGGTCCAATCAGTAGTTCAAACAGAGAACAAAATAGAAGGTAGAAATCAAAAACAAACTCCTGAACCACCTAACTAATACCAAATGTCAATTGTGTAAAAGAGGATACTCATACACCTAGCAATCAACATCGTCTCAGGAGAAAAATGGCCACAAATCAAAACCCTCCCTCTGTTGTATAGTGATTTATAATGTTATTATGATAATATTATAGATGTAAACTGTTAGAGAAAAACATATTTGATCTGTCAGATTTCAAATAGTACTACTTATTTAATGATATGATTAAGGAGCTCATTATAAGAAAGATGCTATATTTGCTTGGTTGGAGGGGGAATCATTTTATATATATATATATATATACCTATATATATATATAGACCTATATATATATATATAGACCTATACATATATATAGACCTATATATACCTATATAATATGTACACTCGAGTGTATTCTAGCCTGACTCTCTCTCTCTCTATATATATATATACCTACATATATATATACATAGCTATATATAGGTATGTACATATACGTATGTATATATATATATATATATATATATATATATATATATATGTATAGAGAGAGAGAGAAAGAGAGAGAGAGAGTCAGGCTAGAATACACTCCAGTGTATCCGGAGCGGAATACACTCAAGTAGTTTTTCATGATGTAATATTTTTTTTGAAAATTTAATCCGTTCATCTTATTAAACATCTTGTGAACAACTCATACACAAAATTTGAGCACATTTGGATATGTATAACTCATGTTATGAAGACCGCAAAAATTATACATTTCAAATTAGTTTCGCGTGTCGATTTTGTTGCCCTTGGATGAGTGACTTAGACTCATCCAAATGGGCTCAAAATTTGTATGTAGCCTAGTTATAGTATGACGGTGGAGATCAACAGTTTACATTTTGCAAAAAATAGTCTTGATATGCAAACACACTTGAGTGTATTTGTGCGATCCGTACACTCGAGTGTATCCTAGCCTGACTCTCTCTCTCTCTCTCTCTCTCTCTATATATATATATATATATATATATATATATATAGGTATATATATATATATAGGTATATATATATATATCTATATACCTATATATGTAGGTATATACCTATATATATATACATATATATATATATATATATATATATATATATATATATACCTACATATATATATATATATATACTTATATATATACCTATATATACTTATATATATGTAGGTATATATATAGGTATATATATGTATATATACCTACATATATATAGGTATATATATACATATACATATATATATATATACACCTATATATATATACCTACATATATATATATATATATGTATATATATATACCTATATATATACCTACATATATGTAGGTATATATATATAGGTATATATATATGTATATATACCTACATATATACAGGTATATATATATATATATATATATATATATATATATATATATATGGAGAGAGAGAGAGAGAGAGAGAGAGTGTCAGGCTAGAATACACTCGAGTGTACAGATCACGTCGTACACCCCAATGGTGTTTGCCTATCTAGACCATTTTTTTTCAAAATCTAATCCATTGATCTTCATGGTTACAATAATAATAGGTCACATACAAAATTTGAACTCATTTGGGACAACAAAATCGACGCACAAAACTAATTTGAAATACATGATTTTTGCCTCCTTTAGATGCATGACCTATAAGTGTCCAAATGAGCTAAAATTTATTATATAGTATGTTCTTATGATAATTAAGAAGATCAACGGTTTAGATTTTTCAAAAATTTATTACATCTTCAAAAAAGACTGAGGTCTATGGTGCCTCCGGTACACTCGAGTGTACACTAGCCTGACTCTTTCTCTCTCTCTCTCTCTCTCTCTCTATATATATATATATATATATATATAGGTATATATATATATACCTACATATATATATATATATATAGAGAGAGAGGTTAGGAAGTGTGTACCGGTCGGTACATGTAAGTTACGTGTACCGCCCATTAAAATAGCACATGTGAAGTATGTTGATAAAATCCAACCATATGGATTGATTCAACTATATATAGATTAGATGTCTTTGGAAAAT